>QVNV01008910.1:0-88460 GCA_014825455.1 Pseudomyrmex pallidus
AGAAAAGTAAAAAATTTACTTTGATATCGCAGAAAATGTAGTTACGGAGACGAGAATTACGGATAAAATTAAATTTAAATCTCTTTCTTGAAGGCTCCAGGTCGTCCATGCGAATCTGAGTAGCTCTCGTGCGCGATGAATAGAAAGAACACGCGTTCCACGCATTGTGTTCTTTCATATAATCCCAGAGATCGCGAACATACAGAGCTGAATTCACTACTTCGCTACCATGTAGCGTTTGGAAAGTTTCCTCTCCAGCGCGGTGGTCGCCGTCGAATAAAAATTTGCTCGCATGAACTGCGCGGACCGTCCGCGCCGCGCCGCGCAACGAGATGATTTATCATTTCCTCAAGACGTATCCGTAAGAAATCGAGGCGGGGCGACCAGGAAGAGGGTGAGGTATATACTGAGGGGGACCAGTAGGAATGAGAAAAACGAGCACGAAACCCGGCGACCGGAGAACGTGGCTCGCCTGTTCGATGTTGTTGGAAATATCGGTGTTTCGTGTTTCCGCACAAGCACATTCTCTCTTTCTCTCTCTCTCTCTCTCTTACGAATCGATCAGGCTTTCAGACTTGATTTATCATCCCACAAGATGCGAGTATTGCATCGGCAATACTCGCCGTTGTCGTTATATCTTGGGAGTCTTGTAGCTTCGAATGTTTCACTCTTTGCATGTTTGTAATAGTAGCCGCGCTACAGTCGCGTGTGAGTAAATCAACACTGAAATTGGTGATAAGTATCGTGGCGCGAGCACAGACACCTCGAAACTTGAAAATCGCAAATCTTTTTCCACACAAATTGTGCAAAAGTTCTTTTATTTGAATTTTTAAACAATTCTCAGAATTGTGAGTCTCTGATTTTTCTACAAGTTTCGTTACTATTTTTTTAGACAACAAAGAAATTGATATATTCCACTTTCGCACGCAGGTACGCGCATTTGCTTAACATTAAATATCATTTTTTTTTTTTTTTTTCACGTTTAATTGTCGTTTTTCTGCAGAGTGTTTCGGTACTTGTTTTGTGCCCAAGCATCTTTCTCTACCCTCCAAAAAAAACTCTTCGTGGAAACGGACGGAAGTTCTTGCCGTATTTTTTTTTCACATGTCGTAAAATCGTAGAGCAAAAACGTGCGTGAAGATCTAAAGTGACGTGCGCGATTCTCGAAAGACATTAAAATTAAATATCGCAGGTGACTTAAAGATGAGAGGTTTTGGAAGATATCCTCTCCCCTTAGAAGGGGGAGATATTAAACGCTGTTCCGTCGTTCCGGAAACAACGGGAGCGAAGGAGAGATAGGACGAGGCGAGACATATAGGATTTTAAAAGTTCGAGACGTCGATGCTACCGACGGAACTTAAAAGTCATTGGAAGGGTAAAATTAAATACGCAGTAAATTGTGTCGTAAAGTCTCCGGTACGTGGCAAAAAATCGGTTGTGCACACACGTCGTTAAGGGAGTTTATAACTCAGCTGAATGCGTTTTAATTATTAGCTTCGGTCTCCTACCGAACGTATATATACGTCTTTCGCAAATGATTACATTAAGTCTTCACGTGCAATAATGACTTTTCTTCAAATTTAATGATTAAACAATGTCCGATATATTCCGAGAAACTATAATCCAAGAATCCGCGTTTCAACATTTCAGATTTACGTTCAATTTTTCAATTGAACGATTTGAATACGCTTGTTGTTTATCACGTGGCTTGGAAGCTGTTTTCTAAAGAGAGTAACTTGATCCCCGGGGATAATTCAGTTATCGCGTACACGACGCGCTCCGGCGATTCTATTTCTCTTTTTTCTTCTCGGTGTGTCTTCTCGCGCGCGGCACGTCGGAAAAATCGCATGCGCTGATTAAGACCCGTTTAGTATGCGCGGAGTGGACCCACTGATAAATAGCTCCGCTTCTTCCAGCGGAGCAAAAACCTCACGCAGCTAGTACCACGCACCCATTCGCGCCACATATACGAAACCATATGCGGCACCCCGTATCTCGAGGATCGATCACGAATCTTCTTCAGAAAAACTTCAGTATATAACCGTCAGAAAAAGAAAAAACGTAATGATTCCCAAATATGAAAAATCAAGAATCTCGAATGGGTTGAGACAAAATTTCGAGTTGCGGGCCCGAGAGGTTCGCAACTAAACATCTTCGTCAGAAATAAAAACTACAAACAATTTCGAAAAGTGCACATATTTAACAGTCCAAGGATATCAAAACATCCGGCGTTACGACATTCCACACGGAGAACAAAAATTTCGTAGAATTTTTCAGTATGCGGCGTCTCGCTTTCTCGCCGGAAGAAGCCGTGAGAGAGTGTCGAGACGAGTCATCTCTCTCTCTCTCTCTTTCTCTCTTTCCTCCGAAGCGCGCGTTCTTGGCTCTTCGTAAAAGGACTCGAAAGAGATTAGAACCCGAAAGGGGGCTCGACATCCCGCGGTGTCACCGTGTTGGACGATGATAAAGATGGAGCTGATACCACGTCTGGTTTAGAGACCGCGCTGACGCGAGCGCGCGCTCGCTTGCTCGCTCGCTCGGCTCGCTCGCGCTGCTTTCCAGCATTACATGTAATCACCGCGAGAACGATCTTATCGGGGGCCCGGTAACGGTGCACACACGGTGAACTGCTCGTCGTAGACGAGCGATTGTGAGAAATTTGGTGGAGACGAGAGAGTAGGGAAGACACGAGAAAGATAGACAGATTAGACGTGGATATACGCGAGGTATATAGTCCTCGCGTGTGAAACGCGAGTGATCGTTTCACCGACATGCTTGCTAAACTACATTCAGCCACATACGGTTTATCCTACTGTGATTTTTAGGAAGATAATTTAGATGTAATAATATGTGATTAATTAGTTCCTGCTTTACGCTGGTTTAAGGAAACCATAAAAAGGAGGAATTATAAATTTGTTTTAACATCTTTATTTTGCCTCTTTTCTCTTCATTTTTTCTTCCTCGCGTTTCCTCTTTTTTTATCTTTTCTCTCTTAGATTTAATTTTCGAGACGTTCGAGATTACGTCAGGACCGTCGTCGGGTCGACCTTGTTGGTTCAAATCTGGAAGCTCCGCGTTGAAATTCCGGATCTCTCTCTCTCTCTCTCTTTCGAGACTTGTACAATACCCTTGCGATTGCACTCGCGCGTTTAATCAGCGCGTAAAATCGGGTCCCCGCGGTGATAAACTTACGAGACGTAACGGCGAAATACCACGGTGAAAATTACAACCGCTTACGATGAAAATCGTCTTCCACCACCGGCGCGCCTTCTCGGCGGCGGTCGTCGTCGGCGATCGTGATAAGAAAAAAAATCACTAGGCGGTTTCGAAGGGTCTGCCGGACAACGAGGGACAAAAATCGAGAGCGAGAGAAAGAGAAAGAGAAAAAGAGAGACCGCGCGGGGTGACCAAGACGGGAGGCGAGGGGGAGAGCGGGGGGCTGTGCTCGCGGTGAAGGGGGCAGAGATACATTACCATAAAGCCGGGAATTTTACGAGAATTATGCCGGAGCTCCGAATCCCGCGGGATACACCCCGCGGCGCCGGCTGTCGTTATCAAAATTCCGTCACAATGGCCACACATCAACTCTCTAACGCCGCGCCGTTCTCTCTCTTTCTCTCTCGCCGCAACCTACACCTCGGAATGAATCTTGTGCGCGCATATACAGGCGCAGGGTACAGGCCAGTTTGTGTCCTTCGCCGAAAACAGCTTAACTGTGCCGCGATTAACTCGCCTATCGAAATCTCTCTGTTCGACGTTTAAACGCGAAGAATCATTTAAATACATTTAACTGATATATTAAACAGATAAAATTAATTTATCGATCGATATGCGTTCAAAAAAAGAGACTCGCGCGAAATTCGCGCCCGCAACGCATAAAAATTGATTCTTCAATTGTGACGTAAAGCGAAGTGACGGGACGTGGTCTGTACAAGAAAATTGATGTAGACACGGCAAAACAACTGTGAATCAGCCTGTATATTTTTGTATACATATATATGTGTATGCACGTTACGAAGGAGAAAATGTATATATGCACTCAGCGAAGCTTCAGGTAGCAAAACCGGCGTGGCTGCTGCCGCATTTTGTCGCTCTCCTCCTTATTCCTCGTTCTCCTCCTTCTCCGTCTTCTTCTCTTCTTCACCTCATCCCCGTCGTTGTTCTCCGCTTCTACGTAGCTGTCTCCCACAAAGTGAGCCCGTCAGCGAATCGTACAACGAATAATCATAAAGTCGCCGCTTTATGCCGGAATCGTATTCCAAGCGCTCGGGCTCCGCGCTCTCGGATGCCCGCCGGGATTAAAGTCGTCGGTCCTTTAATCGTGCCGAAGGATATAACACTCTGAACCCGTTCCAACCGAGACCGGGGCCGGTAGGGACGGGTATAACGATGTACGTTGAGCGTAAGCTATGCTCGCGCGGTAACGATCTGAGTATGCTCGCGCGATTTAAAATTATCAAACCGATAATTCCACAGGTGAGAACCGGCGATCTTCCTCTCCCTCTCCCGAGACAGGTATTGAAGGCGAAGGTCTTCGTGTATATTGTGCGCGCTTTACGAGGCGACACCGCCGAAACTTTTCAATGATTCCGTAAAGTCAGTCGGCCGAACACGCTCGACTATAATTCAGAAAAACTTCGAAACTTTTGAAGGAGAGGCTGAAATATTCCAGAGAATTTTTCAGCTAAAATTAATGACGTTTGTTAATATAAAAATTAAATATTTTAGCGTGTGTGACACTCTTGTGGATCAGCGTATGTTTTTTCTACAAATTACGTGTCTCGAGTTATATCTCGCGATATACTCCTCACCTTTTTGCGTATAACTTCGTAAATATCGGGAACCCGTCCAGCTGGGGGCATAGTACTCGGATATCCTTTCTGAAAATAAAATCGTTGTTTGCGTAGCTGTGCGCCGCGGCGCACGAAATGTAGCTCATTACAAGGTGGGAAACGACATCACAGGAAAACGCCGACGCCCGACGCCGCCGACGCGGCGTCATCAGCCGCGGCATAGTCGTCCGCTTCTGTGAGCCGTGGAAGGTGTCAAGTGGGGAAAGCGTCAGCGTGTTTATACAGACGCGGGGGTGGCTGATGTCTTTCTTACCGTGTCGATTCGCGTCGTCACCGAGCTGTCACGTCCACACACCCTGTCCCCGTCGTCACCCTCATTCCAAGCCCCTTCCCTTCGTTCTAACGACGGCTATTACATCGTCGGCGCAAACAATGAGCGACTACAAGCATCCTCGGAGCGAGCAAGACACTGTAAATAAGAAAAACCGCGACACAATCGGCGAACGAACGCGATAACAAAGACCTCACGTATATCATTTTCTTCTCTCGCACGTCACAAGTCATCGGCGTTACCGAATAACTTCTGGAATTATTCGCACGACACTCGTCATTAGAACAATTTCTCGATATGTTTATCCAACAAAATTTTCATGACTCGCGAACTATTTGGTTTTATTTCAAGACGTTTAAGAAGATAAACTATCTAGCCCGAAGATATTGTTATCCAAATGAGTTGCAAAAAAGATTACGTGAGACTTTAACCGCCAACGATGTAGTTCCAGCCTTCCGTCAGGTCGAAGAGAAAAAAGAGAATTCGACCCGATTGTTCACGAAAGTTTCCAACATTCTGCCAATCCGTGTCATTTCCATCATAATTATTCGCCGCAACCTGTTTTTATCTCGCCGCCATTGTTGCAGCCAGACGTTTCAACTTTTCGAAGAAATAATTGCAGCAGTCGAAATCTTCGAGGGTCATTGGAGGATTTGAAAGAGATCGGAAGAAACCAATAATTTTCTGGCTAAAAGCCGTTTTAAATAGACAAATTTAAACCTGATTGAGTAAAAATTTGTCTTGTAATGCTGAAGGATTTAGCAATTATCTGATCCACACAAATCCCTCACCGAACGTATTTAACACACTGTCATAAGATATTTAAAATATCTTTTAAGAGATATTTTAAAAAGCCACAATATTGCACAAACAAAAAATAAATTTCGTAATGTATACTGCAAGTAAACAAACAGAACATAAAAAGAAAAACAAATGTAGTTCATTGATCGCCAAAGATCTCGCTCTACATTGCCATTATCTTTTTTTATCTGAATCTTCCGCGAATCATTACGTTAATCATCGAGAAACGCCATTCCGAAACAATTGGCGCGTAACGAAGCCAATTTTGCGCTTAAGAGCAGAACGCAGAAGTAGGTCATGTGACTCACATTAGGAGGAGCAGCGCGTGACGCGGAGGATCCTGTGAAGAACCTACAAGAACGATCAGTCCCGTGGAACACGATTTTGGAGACTACCCCAAATCGTCAGTCTGGCCGGTGCACAACCTATTCTTACAACCTGGGGATATTGTTGTAAATATCGATAATCGTCTTTCTTTTGCCGCTCCCAGCAAATTATCGCGGAGTCTACACGCGGTTTGTTTATTTACCGTAACGGCGCGCAAAGATCTCAGAGCGAGATTCGGATTAGGCTTTCTTCGAAGTGCCCACCGGCGCCTCCATCTCGAAAATCGGCGTTGCGTGCTCTTCCTCGAGAGGGATGACAAGCGCCTCTCTCTTTTCTCTCCCGAAAAATTCGCCCTCTCTCCGTTCACGGGAGAGATTCGCTCTGAATCGCTTTCTTTCTTTCTCTCTCTCTCTATTTCTCCGTGCACGGTTTCCCGGAATGGCGCGTTTTTATAATTTAGAAGGCAAAGAAAAGAGAGAGGAAAAGAGGGGAAATGATACTAATGATACACATGGGACACGCGGTCGATTATAGCGCGGTGCATCGCGTGTGCGGCGCGTCTAATGTGTCGAGATGCTGCGCGTGGTAATAGCCCCCGGTAATACAACCGGAAAGAGAAAAATACAAAAATTCCCTCTCTTGTCATAGAATATTTCCCGAAGACGGGGATTATATTTGAGATCGGTGCGTTCGAGATTCGATGCACGCGATGCTTCGCTACGGTTATTTCGGAATCCTCCGTCCCCCGTATTTCTCTCTCTCTCTTTCTCTCGAATCTCCCGTCCCGTTTCTTACGCGGTGTTTAACGTCTTATCTCATTTTATATCGATGGAATCGAAATGAGGTGCAAAGTACAGGATTCAAAGAGCCTTGTATCCAACGAGGGGTTGAAGGAAGAAAGGGGAGGAGGCAGACAGTAAGCCGGACGGTAGGACAATGCGATGACTGTCAACCGATCACCGAGAGACTGGTGCACCACGGCGAAAGCGTACGTGTTGGGGGCTACGAAGAGAGAAAGAATTCGCTTCGTAATACCTTCGAGCCTCCGATTATTAAACTTTCCACCGTTTCACATCCCTTCTCTGTGCCCCCGTCAACGAACGACTTCGGCGACGACGTGCACACGAAGAGAGAAGCTTCGCCGAGTAGAGACGCGCAGGTAGTCGTCCCCACAATCACCGTGTGCCCTCTCACCTCTTTTCGTGTCACCACGGATGCAGTCAAGATATTAAAAGGCAGTTTAAGGATGACTGGACGATGACTCATGACACCCCGAGCCATCGGTAGGACGGTCCTTTTTTTTCTCTCTCTCTCTCTTTTTTTTTCTTCGTCTTTCACGATTCTCTGTTTTATTTTCTCATTTCTCCTTTTATCTATCTCTCTCTCTCTCTCGCTTTCGTCTCTTCTCGTCTCTTCTTTCTCTCCCACGGCGAAGAAGAAGTGCCTCGGGAGAGAAGAATCTTTCCGAGACCCGTTGACATCGGCCAGAATATGCCAGTCAGCGTCGCCGTCGGGACCTGCGCGCAATGACGAGGCAATAGCAATTTTAGGCGAGTCGGCCGTGAGAGATCTTCCGTGAACAGAAGCCCGAGATCAATGATTTCCGTCACGGTGGAGAGTTTGATCGTTGAGAAGTTTCTCAAAGAGAAGAGTCTTCATAGAAAAGAGCTTCACCTCGTACCAAGGATTGTTGCCAAACTCATTCGAACTTCGAGTTTCGCATTATCGAGAGCGCGAGATCGCGTCGGGGCTTGATCGCGAAACTTCATCTCTGAAATTATCATTCGTCGTCGAATTTCGACGATGGGGCGACGGCGCGGCGATAATGGAACAATCCCGCGGCCATCAGCAGCGGGATTGTCGGTATCTCTCAACCGGATATCGAGAACAATTCCGCCGCGTTATCGATATCTTGCAAGTAAGACTCGCCGCCGTCGGCGATATGCGGACGTGAATCGTAACGTCTCTCGCTGGTGGAAAGTCGGTCGTACAGTCATCTTCCTTGGGCGATCTCGGTGCGTCCAACTGGTGCTCAAAGGGGCCGCCGAGGCTTCGCTTATCTCGCGACGAGGTCAGAACGTCCCGGGCAGTCCTGGAACGAGGCTCCCAAGGCGGGAACAATGACGGTCTATCCGCGCGGGCCACCGTGCGCCATTGTTCTTTGTTGCGCGGCATGATCCAGGCGAAATCGAGGAGACACAAACCTCGCGATTCGAGCGCGCATGAGCGCCGATGCTCTTTCTCTCTCTTTTTTCTCTCTCTCTCTCTATAATACGCATCAATCACGCGCGCGTTCGATTCTTTCTTTACATTTTAATTTTCAATCGTCAACAACGGAGAAGAAATACTTTCCCTTCCTATGAACTAAAATAATTCTTCAATCGCTTCAATCAGCTGGTATAAAGTAAACCGTCTTTTGTTGCGTTACATTCGCGCTCCGTTCAAACGGAACGCGATCTTTACGTGCGATCGCCTCCGAAGAATACGTCTATAATTTCTTTACTCTCGCGGATTTCTTCACTTTACTTTTGATATCTCTGCGAGTTTACATCGGGACTATCGGCGCGAACGCTAGTCGACGGATTCTCGGACCGATAATAACGGGCTTATGGGCGGGCTAAAAAGCCTCTTCCCTCGGCGCGGAGAGAGTGACCACGTGCGAGAGAGATAGATATGAAGATAGCACGTAACACGTGGTATAATCACGCGGCATTGAAACCACATATAGAAACCACAATGGCGACAGAAGAGAATCGGCGTCATCGTTCCGCTGGCGGCTGTGCACCCAGGGAATGATTAATGCGTCGCTGCCACTTCTCGGCCGCAACAGTCACGTCTTAATTCCGCGGCATAATGCTCTTAACGATTTTGTACGCGGGCTACGCGCGCGCTTTTGGTAGCTGATAAGCGCCGACGAGATCCGCGTTCGTTAGTTCCCGATTGTTCGTTTGGTTGGACGTGCGCGCGACGGACGACGGGGTCTCCCGTCATTCGCTCTCGCGCGCGAGGGTTTATACGCGCAAAGGATATACCTAATTGCAAAACAGGTATTAGCTAATCGTTAATCGGTTACACAGTTATATATAGACAACTATCCGGCCGTTCTTTTTTGTTGTCTCTTCTTGTCTTCGTCACGCGAATATATTTATCAAGCTCGCACATCTCCGAGCTGCCGTTGTTGAGCGGCGGCGTAAAACGCACGCTGTACATATCGTTTCTTCGAGAAACTTGTATGAAATCGCTGCGCCATCAGCTCGATTCTTCTCGAGTTCTTGTTCGCGCGCTCTCGCGACGACACGCTTCCTCGACGAAGTGTGTTCGAAATATTTTCGGCTTTGCGGCGCGAATAAGAAAACAATCTTCTCTCTCGCGGAGAGGAGATCGTGACCGCGCGCGGGGCGAAGAACGCGAGCCAGCGGAAACCTGTCGAAAAGGAGAAAAGTCCTTCGCGCGCGCTTAAATTGATTTATAGCGGGAGAATGATGAGGCGATGCGCGACGTTAAACGCCGCTTTTACGAGCCGCCGCGCGCCAGAGTCTCTCCCCGAGACTCCCTGATTGCGGATCATTAATCAGCGTGTTGTCCCCGCGACTACCACGGCGTTATCGTGCCGAACCTCGAAAACGAGATTGAATCCTTTCTTGATCTAATTACACATCGAGACGCCGCGTGGATCGCCACGCTATAAGTTCCGAATTGTCGAGAGCATGATTGATGGACGGCTTTCGCCGCGCGCATTTTTCAACACCTCGTCGAGGTGCGAATGTTGCGCGTTAAGCTGGAAGACGCTTTCGAGAAATTATCGAGTCACAATTATAAACGCGTCGAAGAAGCGGACGCGAAAGGGACATTTAAACGATCTTCCGTTTTTTTTTTTTTAAGGGGAAATTCGATTTCGTTTTTTAGAAAGTCGACGAAGATATCAAATTCCTGTTTATTGACCGCGTGGAAAAAAAAAAGGTGATAATTCGCACTATTTACATCCGGTAAACGCTACACAATTCCATTCGTTCGCGCCATCAATCTTGTCTCCCCGAATTACTCCCTCTGTGTCAACATTGACACAACGGATTAACATGTGTTTGATTAAATACTTAGCTCGCGCTCGCCTAATCTAGTAGTAGCGTTACGATGGATGCTCCCGCGGCGTTTATCGGACCCTCGCTCGCTGTTTGTTCGAGCCGATCAGTGGCGTTTTGTAAGGATTTGACTCTCGAGCTCAGAGAGAGAGAAAGAGAGAGAGAGTGGCGGAGAGAGCGCAGCAACACTATCCGTTTGCGCGCAGCTCAAAGGATTTTATCTACGTCGACGAGGGTCTTGTTTGGACGAAACTAGACAGGTGGTGCGCGCGATTGCTCTTTTTATTCCAAACAAACAAGTTTTATTATCGCGTTCACGTTTTTTTGCACAGCCTCTATTTTCGCAAAACTTTTTATCAATATGTACGTAACAATTTCATTTGTGTTATTTTTTTTTATATTGTATAATATCTTGATCTCGATCGAAGAAAAGGGTGAAAACTCTTTTTTTCTTCTTTTTTTTCCGCTGATATTAATCGGCGTCAAATTTTTTTTTCCCTCGTGTATAATTAAAGCCCACGGCGCAAATCGATTGTGATGTTGATGAACCACTCAACAGGGTCTAAACGCAACAATTGAGGATCATGACCTCGCGATGAACGTCCGCAGGAAAAAAGACTGTAAAATGGGGTGTGTGTACCGGCTGATTGCGGCGACCATAAATTCGTTTAATGTCTTCATATGGCAACGATCGAAAGCGAGGAAGGGTTGGGGTCGCTGGGACAAATACCCGGTGTTTTTCCAATTCGCTTCTCTCTCTCTCTCTTTTTTTCTTTTCTTTCCTCTTTTTAGCGTTAAATCTCCACGAGGGCATAATGCGAATCTCGATGTGCCGGTCGTCCGATATCGAGAGAGGGATGAACAAGCGAGTTTTGGTCATTTAACGACACGTACTTGATGGCGCGATTGCGTGAGCAATGATGAAGTTGAAAAGATGGAATTAAATTATTCGATCAAATTACGTAACGTTATGATGTTAGATTAAAACTTTTTGTTTTTAAATAAATTTAAAAGATGAAATATCTACGTGAACAAAAACATTCTACTGTGCAAAATCCGCAAAAGACGTTTCTCAGCCACTGGGACGCGAAACGCGAAAGAAGAAACTACCAGAGGGACCAGATAGATAACGGTGTTAAAAACGAAGGAGTGAGAAAGGGGCGCGAGAGAGGGAAGTGCAAGCGATTCGTCACAGATATTATTTGAAGGGGCTCCCTCGTGGAGCCGGGGCACAATACAAGTCAACACGGCTGTCTGCGTAATGAAGTAGTTTCTGGAGGGTCGGTCCCACCTAACATAGCGAAGACGAGACCAGAGGGGAGCCAGTAATTGGGGGGTAGGCCACTCTACCCGCAACCCCCAGGGGGGACGACGTAAACCCCTAACATATGCTCCACGCGCGGTTATGCGTCTTCTTCTCTCTTTCTCGCTTCCTTTTCTCTAGTTTTTCTCCTTATTTTCTTTGTCTTTTATCATTCCAAGCTTCGTTTTTTTTTTATTTTTTTTATCGACGGACGAAACCAAGCAATTCAAATTCTCATTTCGCGACTGTCATACGTTTTTTTCTTTATTTCGCTGGACTTTATAAATTACGGCGAAGAAGAGTGCATTGAATAATAGGTAAATTTCGAACAATTATATTCAAATGTGAATGTACAACAATGATAATAGTAGTTTCTGTTTTTTTTTTTTTTTTTTTATTGCGAAACCAATTGCGACGCCAGATAAATGTCGCTGTCGCACTCACCTGTCAGATCCACATGACCGCCGCGGCTTTTCCACGGCGGAGATGAATACGCACCTACACCTACATTTTTCACGTCGTATTTCCACGTGACTTCCATGTGCTCGTTAGCGTCGGCTTTGAGTGAAATCGAGAGCGTCGACGTCACTGTGGCGTAAGCGGCACAGGGAGAAAGAGAGAAGAAGCGCGAGAGGAAAGAAAAGAGAGACACGGCGGACGCGCGGGAGAGTTGAACCGTCGGCGAAGTTCCTCTCTAATTGGGGTGCGACGGCGACCAGCGCTCGGGGATGAAATCCCGGCTACCGTCCTCTTCAAGCACCGACCCTCTTCTTCGTGACCGATTGCGTGCTTCGCTCTATAGGATTTTCGATTGAAGATACGCTCACAAAAAAAAAGGGGCTCGCTCTTGAAAACGAAAAATAAAGGGAGAATTTGTGCGGTGCCGTTAATATAGTTTTGTATATAACAAAAATATTCGTAATTTCTGTGAAAACTAAAACTTAAAAGAAAAAAAAACAACTACAACACACGACAGTGTTGATACCTAATGATACCGTATTTATTTTATTCTTTGCGGTATTTATATTCCGAACGTATGCGAAATTCATTCGCCATGTTCCGGCGAGTGCTTAACATAAATAGCGGAAGTGATCGCATTAGGTCCACGCGTTAACCTCGGCAAAGCAC
Organism: Pseudomyrmex pallidus; assembly: GCA_014825455.1. NCBI lineage: Eukaryota > Metazoa > Arthropoda > Insecta > Hymenoptera > Formicidae > Pseudomyrmex > Pseudomyrmex pallidus. The sequence goes on from QVNV01008910.1 coordinate 12,763, forward strand.
GAACGCTTCTTGCACAACTTCGTCCCCCAGGCACGAATCACGCTCCCGGGTTCAGGTTCGGGTTTATTGCGTTTTGTGTTATGTTAAGCTTTCGACGTACACAAAAGGTGTACGCCGACGGTTAATGCGGGGTGACGTGTGTTTATAAATACGTGACTGCCAACATCGAAGGGTCGTTCGGCAAGCGTTTCGTTTCGGCCACCGAATCGTCTACAATTGCCAACGATAATCGCCGCGTAATTGTCAGTCTTAATTTAACGCCATTAAAAAAAGTGCAATATAAATTAACAAAACAATATTTCAGCAAATTCTAAAGCCCCGTTTTATTTCATACACACACACACACGCGCACACACACGTACATGTTACAAATTATCGTACGTGCTGTTTTATCACCCCATAAAATCGTAGCGATGCTAAATTATTAACAGCAATTTGACTCATCCTCCTTCTCAATACGCCTAAGCTTTCCGCCATTTTCCTCCGCAGTTTGTTATGTTGCAGAAGTCTCCTTTTATCCCGAAACTCGACACAGCCTGCCAAGCCCTCTGCTTTGTCAGAATAGCCTCTTCCCCCTCCCTCCCTCTCTCTCTCGGCTTCCTTCCCTTCGCCAACCCTCTCTCACTCGCTCGGTTTCCACCCTGTTTCTACTGGTTCTCACCCTCTCCCTTCCGCCCGCTCTCTCTCTCTCCCTTTCTCTCTCACGTCGAGGCTAACCTTCCTTACGAAGAGTGAAATTACCTTCGTTACGCGAAACTCGGCTCGCCCCAACCCCTGTATCGAACTCGCCCTCTCTTTTTTTATTTTTATAGTGCCTCTTCCTTTTTACTCTTTTCTTCGCCTCCTTTTCTTTTTTCCGATGAAGCGCCACGTATATATATACTATATATAATATATATATATATATATGCTCGGGTATCCCGGCACATAGGCGTATACAGGGAGGATTTTATTGCACCATTTTTGCTACCTTCTCTTTCTCAGTAGAAGGAGAGAGAAGGGGGAGAGCCCTTGGGGATGATGCTACGAAAGTAATGGTTCCTTCAGAGACCGGCAACTCGACTCGTTACATGACGCTCGGGATTTATGGTCAGTCGTGACGACGAATTTTTATTTTCCTCCCAGCGCTATGTTGCGACTACGCTCGTGTGTCTGTGCGCGCGCGCGCGCGCAGCTTAGCGAGAAAGGAAGAAAGTGGAAGCGAGGTCGTCGGGTGATGATGAAGACGATGATAAGAGAAATACTGAGAGATTGTTTTACTTCGCCGTGGAAACGAATCGGAGAGGAGAGAAAGATTATACGTGACATTATAGAAAAAATATGCGCCGCGAACACATTGTTTGAGATTTCTGCAATTTCTGACGCATTTCAAATTCTGTTTTCAAAAAAAAAATTGAAACGTGAAGCTTGTTTCAACAAGGACGCAAGATCGGAGCAAACCGCATTGCGCAATTGAAAGCTTATAAATAAAACACAATTTTTTCGCTATATATTCTATCTTACGAGTTTGTTGCACCTGGTGCACGTAGGAGGGTTTCAGTCTCCCCCACCCCCTTGAGACGAGAATTATTATCTCCGTGAAAAATAAGCGGAGAGTTCATTGACAAACGATCAATCGAGCATCGAGGGGATCATCAAATTATTGCCGCATGAGAGTACCTTGTCAAATCTGCCGCACGGAAATTTACTATGCGCGTTGGGGGAGGCAACGAGCCAGAATAAAAACACCGATTTGATAAGACAATGTGGTGACCAAAAGTGTGGTACCACCCGACCTTACGTGAAATAGACCGGTTAATTGTTTGTGTAGCCAAAGTATAATAAAATCGTCGCTGAAATCGCGCGTTTTCTTCTCAGCAACACAAAAACATTCAATTAACGACGTATGTTGTTTTTTCGATAGTTAAAAATTTTAAAAGCGCAGAAATGTAAATGTAACAACAATTTTGTTGGTCAGACAGAGTTGCATTATTAAAAAGTATTTTATACAATATGTACATACTTCCGAACGCGATCCGCGTAGACTCCAATGTCAAACACGCGCCTCTCCATTCCACCGCTCGCTCGTTCATCGCTTCGTTTCGTTCGTTTTTTTTTTCGAACTCTTCCCGAGAGAAAGAGAAAGAGGTGTCGCGCGGAAATTGCGACAACAGTTGTAATAAATAATTAGTCACGACAGTCCCAGACGGTCTCCTTTTCATGTTCCCGTTTATTCGGACGGCGTCTTTTGAAAATAGCTCGGATTCCGCGGCACGCCCCATGCCCTTCATTTTCTCTACGCGTCATTAGCAACCCTAAAAGGCCAAGACACGTTGCAGGAAAGAGGCTGGGTGCGATCATGGAGGAGAACCTGAGGAACCAACGGGGTTCACACCCCCGCTAGACGTATCACGTGTCACCCACGCAATGAGCTGGCGCCAGGATCATCACAGTGCTACACATTTTCGGGGCCCGCGTGCGGCAGACCGCAAAAATGTTCGATCGGGGCAGCACACGTGCTGCCGAGGTCATTCGCGTGCGCGGGGCGACACGCACTTTATATTCCAATAATAGATAAGAGAAGAGATTCATAAGACGTATCCTTGAATTTCTTCCTCTCGGGCGCAAACAAAGTTCAAACTGTTTGCGCGCAACGTAAGAGTTTTCCTAATTCCCAAGAACAATTTCCGCGGAAATCGTTTTTTTTTTTTTATCGTGTAACGAACAGTGTGTTCTCTTGAAAGAACCGAAAAGGAAAAGAAACGCGACGGACTTGTCCGATATTTTATGAATAATGACGGCAAGAAATACTCACCGAGGCGAGCGAAGCGCGCGGTGGGCGTTTCTCGCTTTTTTTTCTACGTTTTTGCTTTTACGAGTTCGGTCGGTTTTACTAGACGGCAGAAAAAGCATTGCCACGTTTAGCGGCCACGAAGTGAGCCATTATAACCGACGACGACGACCAGCTATACGACGATTTCTCTCGCGACGAAACCGCTTGCATTGTATTCATCCACGAAGAAGTGACGAAAGCGAAGCTGAACGACCGCGATAAGTCGGGATTTTCACATGGACTTGTTAGAATTTTATATTTCGGATTTGGGAATTTTATTGTCGCGTCTTGTTTTATTTATACATTTTTTTTAACGCCACATTTTGTATCTCCTAATCTCGTCGAAGCGCGCCAACCCGCTGCGCTCCCGTTCTCGCCTCTTCGCGCTATCTCGTCTTTCACACTTCGTCCGCGTGGAATCCGCCCGCGGAAGAGTCCTTCGAGAGATCAAGAGGGAAAGAGAGAGAGAAAAAGAGAAGAAGAGAAAGAGAGAAGTGCTCAGCAGGTGTTCACGGCCGATCGGAATAAGTTTTCTACTCCGTTGGAGTATGAAACGCATCCTTCGCACACGTGATCCACAATATATCGCGGTATAAGCAACACAAACGCGCGTTTGTCTCACTCTCCGCGTTCCCTCCTCTCTCCGTTCCGGGACCCCGATTTATGTGTGGCCCCGTGATCGGACGAATAACGATCTGTAAAGGGGTTTGTAAAGTTGGCGGGTAGCAAGAACCCCGTGGCGTACCAGCCAAGACCCCCCTTCGATGGGATCGCCGTGGTATCGATGTGACTCACACCTCGTCAGAAACTTTGTTGGGGGTTTCGTTTCTCTTATCATTTTCTCCTTTCCCAGAGCTGACGTGTGCTATATAATTTTAGTCATTGCGCGAGGGAAAGAAGAGAAGAAAAAGAAGAAGAGAAAGAAGGAGAAAAGGAGTTGAAAGAAAAGTAATTTCAACTCTTGGTATTTTAAGTTCACACGAACGTTGTTGCTATTTTACTTGATTTTCGATATGCCTGTCACTGTCGATGAAGTTGAACGAGAGAGAGAGAAATAAATTAGACATTAGCAGGAAATGCAAGACAAGGGTTTTTACTCTTTATTGATGTACAGAAATATTGGAGATGTCATCGAAATCGCGTGTGGTCCTTTGGACACGTGGGTTTACGCATCCTCTCATTCGGCTCTCGAGAGATTTTAGAAGTTCTTTTTATCCCTCCCGGTTCTACTTGTTCTTTTCGTACTCCTCGCACCCTTTATTCCTCGACGGCGATGTTTCACGAGATATGATCGATGATGTTGCGCCACGGGCCCAGACGACACGATGCCAGCTACTAACTTCCCCTCCCCTCGCTTTCTCGATGTGTTATCATCATCCTCGTTTCTCTTTAAACAGATTTCTTTTTCTTTTTGTTGTGACGTGTGTATTACGATGCTGCAAATAAAGGATACCTTTGAGTAAATATCGATATATAAAATCGTTTGTTAGACGCGCTAAATCTTCTCTGTCTGTACTTTCGTACAACTTCATAACTTTGACTTGATTTTTATTTCCGAGATAGACTCGAGTAATTCAAGGATTTCTCTCTCAGTAAATAAAATCAGAAGAGAAAGAGTTTTAAATCGGAAATTATCTTCGTATTTTTTTTACAAAGTAGTTACTCGTAAAATAGAAAGAGAATAGTGACAAGCATCGACGCAACAAAGTGGTGGTGGTGGTGGTGGTAGTTCGCCAGTCCCGATATTTTTTTCACGTCGGGCCGGTTTCTGCTGCACCTACACCCACACACAGAGTCGCGTGGGCCCCGAGACAATCGCCACCTACGGGCCCATTCTTCCGCCCATGGCGGCGTGTGCGTTGTGTAAACGAGATCGAAGATTTACGGTCATCTTGAGTTATGGTCAATTAATTAAACCGAAAAGAAGAAGGCAGCGGTAACGATGCGACCGGAGCATCTTCCTCGAGACTTCACCTTGCACTTTCGAAGATTAACGCGTCATTCGGACGTGCGTATCGACGACGACGTAATGACGCGCACGGTTCATCCCGATGAGTGATAAATTTATCAACCGACGACGAGCTTTGTTGTTGGCGCGTCGACAAGAAAAAAAAAAAAAGAAACGCACGTAGGCGCACGATTAAATAACTTTAAAAATTGTCGGTGAAATTAATTAATCGAGCTTATATACGAGTAGAAGTGCTTCTAACTTTCACCGCACATTTTGCGTGCGCTACGTAAAACCACAAATTTAATTGCTGCAGCGGCAGCTGGCGCGATACATATATTCTTCTCTCTCTCAGGGAAGGAAAAACTTTTTTTTTTGTATCGCGGTTCTGGAAAGTGATACTTCGTTTGACGTGATCTTGTAACTGTCCTCGGGAAAACGGGCAATCATTCACGCGACTAAACGCACGCGACTGTGATCGTCACGGCTTCTCTTCCGACGTGAGAGTGGAAGTCATCGAGCTACCGATGATTACCTTCTCGGGGTCGGGACGCGTGCTGGGTGGTCCAACACGAAAGCGCCACTCCTACCGACTTCCTGAATGGAACGCGCGGCTCGCTCGTTGTGTCGCGGCATCGTTTTCACAGTCTCGTCGAATTTCGGATGTAGGCGCGACCGACGATGTCGCGCGGCACGTCGACGAGGAGGAGAAGAAGCCGCGAAGGTTCGGTGACGACCTAATGAGGAACAACCGGGCGCGGTTCTTCTGGACCATCTGGTTACCAGCTTCTCGGAGGAGAGAGACCGCGCCGTTGCGGCGCGTTGTGGCCCTTCTCGCGCGCACACGGGAAATTAATGTGACCCGAGAATTAATGATCAGCCGGGACCGCTTCCAGGAAGAGGAAGACACCGAGTCGATCGATGAACAACACACACGACTCGCATGAGTCCATGAGATATACGTGCACATGGTGCGAAGAATTCGAATGTGATGATTTAAGCTCGGAACTAATCCGTATTTGTTTATTCATCCAGCAATGAGGAAAGACCGCCAAACACACATATACGTACTGTCTTTCTCTTTCTCTTTCTCTCTCTCTTTCTCTCTCTCTCCCTCATTCTCATTCTCTCGCGGGGATGATTGTGATTTAGGGTTTTGGGTTTCGATGCACTCGCCCGTCCGCACTGTTTACCATTCGCCTGGATTTATTGCCTCGCCCGAAAGAGATAGCCAGTAAATGAGCAAGTGAGCGATTGGATTTTGCACTCCGTATCTTCTCCGTTTCTCTTTCTTTTTGTCTCACTCTCTCTCTCTCTCTTTCGCCTTCTCTTCTCGAACCCAAAGAAGACCCCCCAGCGAATTTTCCGATTCAAATCGCCAGTCGATCACCACCAACGCCGTTCGGTCATTGTGTATATTTTTTAACGAAGCAGCTTATTAGCTAATTTATATCAAAATGTGTTATTGCGACGCGCCATCGCGGCGCCGACATTGTTCTTTCTTCCCAAGATAGTCGTGCGACGGGACCGCGATTATCAGGGATGAGTAATCCAGAAAATATCTCGCGAAGTGTATTTTACGCGCGCATCATCGGAGTGCGCGCAGACTGCAGCGTGGCTCGTATTTAAACGCGGCATCCGATAAATCGAGATAAAAATCCACCACATCCAAAAATCGCCCTCAAGCGCGCGAAGTACTCCAACAAATCTGCAGGATCGTTTTTTTTTTTTTTTCACCGATGATTCCCCCGTCGCGCCAGGCCGGAAAATGATTACGAAAATTCTAATTAATTGACGGCCGATTCCGCGCTAAGTTCGTACGTCGTTAATTGGCAGCTTATAAAACGAAAACCGGTGGGGTTCGTTAGCGCGACGTCACACGTGGCCGAGCGTATGCGCACGTGGTCACGGCGTGTTATTTCAGTATCCACCGTGGCGCGGAGACATCGGGGGATGCGACAAAGCGGCGAATAACAACGACGACACACAGGTGCAACAACCGCCGATCAATCGCGGATGACGCGCCACTGAACCGTAACGGCTCTAACGACATAATCCCACGCGCGCCGCATCACCGATCACAATCATCATTGGTTACGTCAGAAGTAGGTTATAACCCTCTTCTCTCGTGAGCGACCTATCCTCGTGCATTTTCTCGCTCGACATTTTGCAAGTAGAAAAGAAAAAAAAACGTAAAACTTATTATCTGAAAAAATTTCCGAGTGGTATTTCCCTCAGATGTTAAAATTAAATTGAGATATCTCTACCATAATTGTTAATAAGTTTTTTAAAAGTTGGGATTTTCTTGTAATTAACAGTGACATCGCTTTTTCACTGATCTTTTTTTCTCGAATAATCAGAAAATGATGAAAATCTTAAAGGAGAACTTCGTTCTTAAATTATAAAATTCTGAAATCCTCGCAAATCTGTCTGTTATATATAAAATCTATTATATAATCTATTATATAATAGATTTTATATTCCATCTATTATATAATCTATCTATTATATAAAAGTTCTCAAGAGTGATATTTGTGCAAAGACCGCGAGGTCACAGAATACACAAAAAAGAACCGAAGCGATTGGATTTCGTGTGGTGACAAGTGAGATCAGGAGTATCGCGATCGCCTCTACATTGACACGTTCTATCAATACTCGTCTTCCGATCTCGAGATTGCGCGGTGGACGGGATCGCCGACTGGTCTAGATTACCCCACGTGAGCGATCGCGATGACAAATGCAGGGGAGTGTAACAACCATGCGTGTCTTTTCTTGGGTCCCGCCTACCGACTTTGCTCGGCAACGATGCGTACTGTTACACATATCGCGGTACGACCAAGGTACATCGTGAGACAAAAGTCTTTTTTGCTCTCCTCGAGAGATGTGTCAGAACGACGACGCGGCGCGGCGTCTTGCGCGTCGGTTTGTCACGCGCGATTTATCGCGCACAATCGATTACCTACTTGGCGACCCGTCGCTCAATTTGCTAAACTATTAAGTAACCGATTAGATGAGATTTGTCACGCGTACCACAAATGATCGATGCATCATTTGCTTGCCGTGCGCAAAAGCATCACGTTCACGCGCGACCATCCGCGTTGCAATAATTCAAAGATCATCGCAGCATATAAACTTTTATTACAGTTTACGCAAATATACGTGATTTTTACAACGTATATCAAATAATGCATAAAATACTTTAAATTGTGTGTTATAGATTTTTTTTTTATCTATAAAACGTTACAAGAAATTTATGTCATTTATGATATTTAATATCGATATGGCGTACATGTAAAAATATATTTATCATGTGTATCTTGTTTTCCTTGTTATTTTATTAAAATTCTCACTCCGATCGGACCGAACAGTCTCGAGAAACGAACTGGTTACTCGCGCGAATTTTGTTCCTGCTTGTACCGATGTGACATCTCGCAGCTATTACGTTGACTCGTGGCGGCAGGTGCAACATTGCTCACTGTCCCCGCGCCGATATATTCAAAATGCCCCGCCGTCGTTCGGCTTGCCATCTTGCGGCTGGTTCCTCCCTTCCTTTCATCTTTCTCTTTTTTTCCCTCTCTCTCTCTCTTTCTCTTCCGTTTTAACGTCCCTCCGCACCCGCTCTCCTAGACTCTCCACTCGGCTACGTGTGGCTCTCGCGCCTCGCTTTTTTTACCCCTTCGGTCGTCCCTTTCCTTTTCGCCCCGGCCGTCTCTTTTCGGCGTGCTCGTGAACCGCTAATTAGCGCGGACTTTGCGCGCCGCGCGGATCCGTGGAATCCGCGCGGTTATTTGTCACCCGGAGGAAGTTTCCTTTCCTCTCGCACCTCTCCCATCTCGTGTTTCTCCAGAATTCTCCACGCGCGGCCTTCTAACGGACACCTCTCTTCCTCCCCCTCGTCTGTTTCATCGCTAGAATTGGTACTTGCCTTCTCTTGCGTTTCTCAGTGACGGCTCTTTCATTGCGTGTCGCGTGCTGTTTTATCACAGCGGCTCTTTTTTCACCCTTGACAATTGTCACTTCAATAGCAAGAAGTTTGTCACAAGTGTTTTACATTTTTTGCGTTACCGTCAAATGTTTAGAATTTTTTGGATGATTATGAAATTTTTCAGTATTTTTTTTCTCACACGTAGATATAAAAACGTAAATTCTCTTTCTGAATTTTGGATTCTCTCGAAAATACCAGTTTTGGTAATTTCAGATCGTTAAGATCCCACTATTATAATACGCATAGCTTTTATGATACACTCTATTCAGGTTTATCCAACGTATTTAGGGGACTACGTGCTGAGCCACGGGGTATGAATAAATAGCATGTATCTCCCTCTCTCTCTCTGTCTCTTTCTCTCTTTCTGTCTCTCCCCTCTGTGCTTCTACGACACTCGTCCCGGCTCTCTTTCGCTTCGCTGTGCTCTCCGCTTTGACCGGTCTGAGGGACGAAGAGAAAACGAGGGAACGGGCGCGCGCAGGGTGAGCACGTGGCTTTTGATACTCCGTCACGGCGATCTTCGCGGCCGCGCCTTGAAGTCTGAATTATTGGCCCAGAAGAGCGGCGCCCCTTGTCGAATGGTATCCGGGCGTGACGTCAACAGCACCCGGTGGGTGGCGAAGAAAAACGGAACCCGCAAATATCTCACAAACGCGGTGCATAGAGAAGCGTTCTCTTTCTCTCCCTGTTTTGAAAAGAGGAAAAAAAAGAAAAAAAAGAAAGATCCGTTCAGAGAAGGCAGTGCGCACAGAGATATCGAATCTCTTCGAACAAATCTCACGCGGTACTCACACAGTCAGATCACTATCCGATAGTTTAAACACAACGAGATAATGATCTCGAATATAAATTTGTTCAAATAAATTTTATTTTGTATTGTGAAGAAAAAACCGATTGTATTATATAGTTTCGAGCGAATAACAGTAAAAAAATCCACCTCTATTTCTCGGAAAAATATTGCAATCCCTCCGAGTTTGATGAAGTCCAACGGGAAGCTAAGAAGTGTGTGTTTCGCTTCGGTAGTTACGCGAGTAATTTCTGATGGAACTCGTTTCCTGCACGCTACCTGTCGAGGAGTCTCTCCTAGCCGAGAGCTCGCCCGCGCACAAACACATCGCGTCGGTGCTGGGGGTCTCTCTTCTCGTTGAAGTGAAGTGGCGCGGTTCGAGCATGGGGGGCGCGAAAAAAAAGGGGTTAGCGAAAGGGCGCGAACGCCTCGCGAATAGATTGCTTGAGGTAAGGTTAAAAAAAAAAAAAATGATCTAGACGCACCCAAGATGAGACGAAACACGAGACGAACTTGAAAGCTGAAAACGAAGCTGTGCGGTAGAGAGAAACGCATCCGCGCGTGGCGAAAGAGCGGGGGGACATTAAAACATCAGGAAGGGAAGTTTAACGAGTGGCTACGCGGGAAATATAATGTCACGTTACTTTACGTTACGTTAACGACAATCTTTTCACACTTTCTCGATCACGGAGAAAAGCTGGATATCGCGATAAGGAAGAAACCGAAGTGAAGACAATAAAACGAGAAAGGTGTGTGTGAGAAATGACGGTAGCCTACACTTAGTTGCCGGAGACGTGGTGACATTCTGTGCAATCGAAGTCACGAGTCGCAAATAAATTAACAGTTCGACAGGACGCTATATCGTCGATTCGTAGCTATTTTTGTAGATTATGTAACTGCCGAGTGAGAGATTCGCGGCACTTGAATAAACACGCAATTTTTATGTCGACACGCTACCGTCATCAGCAATATCGGAATATATATATTGCGTGAAGTTTTAATTAATTTACGATTAGTCGTTCGTCTAGACGACTTCTTTTGAAAGATTTCGAAATCGTTTGTTTACATCTTTATCCTAAACCAAATAGTGTAACCTTTGGTCATTTTTACAAAACTTATAAAATTTTTAAATTGTTAAAATTAGGAAATAAGGCCAATACGAGCCGTTTCTAGGATGTTGTGCAGAAACAAATATATATGTATATACATATATATTTGGACATCCTGGAAACGGCTCGTATTGGCCTTATTTCCTAATTTTAATTTTCACGAGCCTTAAAAAGTTTATTCGTTTTAAATTGTTTATTCGCGATACTTTGAACGACAGTATAGTGTAATGTAATCAACGAGATGCAAGAAAATCTTGCGCCAAACTTGAAAAAAATTTGAATAAAGAAACTGGAGACTTTGATGGCGCGGGATATTTATCGTTTCCAAATGCATATTATTCGTCGCCGAGTGCACATTATTCGTCGCCGAGTGCATATTATTCGTCGATTTACATATCTGATTAGTTCTTTTGCATATAGAAAAAACAAATTATATTTTGTTGAGCATACAAAAAAAAACTATTACTTCTTTCCGAGGTTGTCAACAGCTATATTTTTTTTTGCAGTTCGAGTAATAATAGAAAGCTCTGTCTGTCTGTCTCTCTCTCTCTGAATGTCAAATTTATCAAGAATGGATTTATAAATGGGGAATTTCAAGGTTTCGCGGCATTGAGATGTCTGCTCGATGTCTGTCGCATATTTTGAGAAAATTCTCACAGAATATATATTCTCTTATCGATACTAACGACTTTTGTTGTAAAGAACTTTGTGTTAGAAAAAAAAAAAAACAAGACCGTGTGATATTTCTGAATATACCAGTTTCCAGGGGAGGGGAGAAAAGACATCGCGATCGAGAACTATTTTCGATCTCCTATCGCGTATCAATAATAAGGGACAAACTCGCGCGTGTTCCAATCACATTCGGAGATCGTTCATTTTCGAAGCCGATGAGGCGTGACGGGGATGATCGAAGGATTCCTAGATTCCCGTGACCGATGCGGAGAGATGCTCGTTTACCCGTTGTCCCCACTGACCGGTTTCAGAAACGAGATATCGATAACTCGGATGATCGATATGCCAGACTAGGTGAACAGAAAATCCCGATGACAGTGCGCGTCGACGACGGTGTCGAACATCGACGATGTCTCATTTGCTTCGTCGGACGCGACGACGACCGTTACCGTGGGCAGCGCCGCGCCGATCGTATCCTGCGGGATTCCTTGCGCGACGAGAGACTGTACACGTTTTATATAAAAAAAAAAACCTGTGGTTCTTCCGCAAGATTACAAATGTTAATTTGGAATTAATTAATTGCGCGCGGAGGAAAAAACCGTTTGTTTTTATATATTTAATAAGACAAACGTAAATAATTCAAAAGAAGTTGCATCGTACGAGATGTGTGTTTATGTAAAAAAAAAAAGAAAAAAAAAACGTACTTCGAAACATCATATACTTCGAGAGGATGTATAAATATTAATCTTGAGATTTAATTGTGTATGTGTACAAGAGAAACGAAAAAATTGAGCACGAAAAGATTAGAGCGCGCACGGTTTATATTTTCCGAAATATAATGAAACGAACTTGTTAAGGAGCGCGCGCGTCCGTCTATCTCTCTCTTTTTCTCCGGTATAACGCCGCGTATTGCTGCCGTTTCTTTTATCTCTCCCGTCATCCTCTTTTTGGCTTAGAAATTCAACGAACAATCGCGAGTTGAAATCGCATCGGCGCGCTCGCTATGCGTCCTGAATGCAGCTTGATGCATATTGCATGGCCAAAGGAAAGCCGTGCGCCGCTCGAATCGTAATATTGTATGTGAACGCGGAGTTCTTTTAGAAATCTATGCGAGAGGGAGGGCGACGTTCGCGAAACGACGCGAGACTTTCCAAAACTCGACGAAATGCGGTGAAACGCATATCTCCAAAATTTCGTCTTCTGCTTTTTATTATTAACAAGTTTATTTATAACACATTCTGTAGTCATTTTATTATTCCGATCGAATGCCGACTCGCGTTTTGATTATTATTTTTATTATCCTTTTTTGCGTCAGATCTGATTTGCCAAAACGGAGATACAAATCGATAAGGAAATAATAGCTCGCTAAATAAAGTCTTTGTGATACTCTGCGGTTGAATATACTCACACAAATGATCCTTCATTGAGGAAAACTGTAGGTCATCACTGAATTCTTTTACTGGTCTCGGTGTGTGTAATTTACGCAGAGGGCTCGATGCGTCCAGAGTCTTACGTAATTCGGTCTGGCACGCTGCTGGCTGGCTTTAGATATAGCCGCGAGAGACTCATCACATTTTCATAATCGGATCGTTAAATCGTCAACGTTGCGGCGTTCACAGAAGAAATGCCGTGAATACCTCGCAACCACATCGTTGCGATTCGGACAAACAAAAAGATAAAAATAAAATACGGTTTATAAATATTATCCGTGTTTGATGTATAAACATGAAACTTCACTTTGTGTTAATATTGCAGCTAACACATTGTAGTTTATAGGTCAATACTTTTTTTTCAAAATACCTTGAAAATCACTTATGCATTCGAAAGTTTTATGCGAATCGTTAATAATGCCGTGATGATGCCGCAAAGTTTTTTCGATTTAAAAACACAATATATTCTCTTTAGCAATTAATCAAATTTCGCGTAACTTTTTGCTCTCGCGTATAAACGGAGCATGATCGAATACCATGCCATTATCGCGCCGGTCAGTGAATCTAGTTATGCCAACTGGCAAAACAGGACAGACAATATTGCGCCGGTTTTTGTTGGGTGAAATTCTGGTTCAACGTCGTGGCGTGTTGTGTACACGCCATCGTGAGACTTTCCATTGCGTCTCCTTCGCTTGTGGAAAGTCCCAATCTCGGACTTTGTGTCGAAAGCTAACTTTAAAATCTAAGCAACATCTGACTTTATACAGTTAAAATGTAAATGCAAAATGTGTTAAAATTTGTATTGTAATATAATTTTTGTTTAACTGCTATTTCCTCTTTTGAAACTTCGAAGTTAATCAAAAAGCTATTCTCTTAGCAATTATTTCTGGAGACCAAAAAATAAAATAAATACGTATCTATACAGTATTACAGACTCTAAAGATCAGTTAAAGATATCACTTAAAGATCTAAGACAACAGGAGACGGGAAAATGTGTGTAGGGAAACACAAATACAGACACACGCAATGTATATTGTCAAAATATATTCAATGAAAAATGATCTTGCAAAGGTTGGACAATTCTTCCGCATCGTTACAAGGAGGGCTAATAGTAGGAGCAATAATTAACAATAGTCCTGCGTATTGCGCGCCGCGAGCGCGTCATTACTATTATTACCTCTCGTCTAGAGAAGCGCGACCGCTACCGAATGCAATTAATAGGACCCTACCAACCTATAACGGTGCCTTAAGAAAAGTATACGCGCGATCAGGAACGTTCTTTATTTACAATACAATCGTGTGTGTGTGTGTGTGTGTGTGTGTGTGTTAACTTTTGGGTTTGTTTGCGCGCAATCTGAGATTTTGAGCAATAATATACAATTAAAGTAACGCGACTCTAATCCTCGCAACTCTCTCGTTTTATAAATAATTAATATCATTCTCATCAAAATTCAGCGTTTCAATCGCGCGTCCGACGGAGCGTCGATTAATCCTCGCGTGTGTCGTCACGTTCCGCTTTTTTTATATTTTTAACAAGCGTAAAAATCTGGTATTTGTTAAAAACAAAAAAAAAAATAATAAACGCAGCGCAGATTTAAAGTGATTTAAATTTTAATTGTTTTTATTTACCAATTGATCTCTCGAGTTAACGAGTTCTGCGGAATTCGAAATATTTTACTTAATAAAAATAAGTTAATAAACTTTATGTCGCGAAGAAATCTTAAAAATTGCCGAATGTACTCTTACAGAATCAGCAACTCTTTTGTTTTATATGTGATCAACACATTTCTCGAACGTTAAGTGAAACCTTGAAACACTAAACGTCTCTTTAAACGTCCGTAAAAACTGACAACTCCTCGATAAAAAAAAAAAATCCAGAAACGCTGAATTTTCACACAGCACTGGTAATGTTCGCGACTCTTTTATTAGACTTAGACGAATAAATAGATCTCGTAACTAATTACAATTGTTTCAACGAACGACTTTATTGTTCAGCGACGAAACGTCGCAAAATTCGAGCTATAATAAATACAACGATCCTATCGATTAAACGGATCCAAACGCGTGTTCGCGTCGATTTTACATCTTGATTAGCCATTCAACCCAAAGCGAGTTTGTCGAATAGTCATTTTTTTTTTCTTTTTGTTTCAACACGGAAAGATGATAAATATGAAATATTTTTCGAGATTCTCGTTGCTCTCTCTCGCCGTTTAAGAGAAATCTCAGATTCAACTGAGAGAAGCTATCGTTTTTTTGACAAAACAAAAAAATGCATTCTTCGAGAGTTTCGCTTGATCGATCTTTTCTATAATCTGTTATTCGTTTCCGTTTGACACCGCGAAAACGTCTTCTTTTTTTGTATTTTTTTTTTTTTTTTTTTTTTTTTGCTTTTTACGCACTCGCGAGCGATTTCTCTCACATGAAAAAACCGTCCGGAAGAATGAACGGGTACACGACGACGACGTCTATCACGACTCGAGGGCTAGTCAGAAAGAACGAACCTGGACCTCAAAGATCACGCGCAATCCAGAGACGCCAGGGACGCGGGACTGTGTGGACCACCGAGCATGAAGGGCGGGCTCATCGGCGGCCCGCCACTTCCGGTGCTGTTCCCGTAGAGCTCAAGGTCGCCGAGATTACCACCCTCTACCCCGCTGTCGCACTTGTCGGATTTTCCGTCCTGCTTTAGCACCATGCGTCGCCATTTTGCTCGCGCATTTTGGAACCAGACCTGAGAACAAAACAAGCAACATATGTTTGTGGCCGCCACGAGCGAAGCTGAATTGAAGGAGTTTGCATGAGTGTTCGAACGTGTATATACGTTAGTTAGACAAGTTCCTCTTGTTGCACCACGTACACATCCTCTTATTCTCGCGTGCGAAGTTGTTATCCAATACTCCCGCAAATAGTGTAAAGAGATACACAAAAGCCACGTCGCCATTTTCAAGACAGTCTCCACCCCCGCGGACGAAAGAAACTCGCAGACCGACAATTCTCTCCGTGTGTTTCCCCCTTCGAACGTGCGTAAACGCGCGCGCGTGCGTGCGGCTGTGTGTGCGCGGCGCGTTGAACAAGTATCCGTGCGTTTCGCGATCAATATCAAGCAAGATGGCGACCAAGAACCCTACGAATACAATAGTGGCCACCTCCAACCCTCTCCTTCGGACTCGACAAATGAACGCGGAAACAAGAGCAATGTAACAGCAGTCACGTGTGTGTGTAACAAGTGACTGTGCTACATGATAAAAAAAAATTAGTGGAAGTTTGGAAAATTTTAAGTTTCTTCAAGTCCTTTCAGATTTAATTGATAAACATATATAGAACGCGGGTTCTCTAAAAATATTATAAACTAAAGAAAATAAAAATTTCTCACGTAATTTTTTCAACTTTAAATTGTACGTTGGTTCGATTTATTTCATATTACATTTTTTCTTTCGATCGATATCTTCTCAAATCACTCCTCTTTTTTACCCCCGCTTTTTAAAACGCCGCGTCTTACAAACGGTACGCGCGGAACGTTTGTAACCTAATAATTTAACGGTAGTAGGTTAACGAGAGAGGAGAGCAAGCCCGGTTGTATTGCGCTCGAATCCGACGTTACGACGACAACGATGACGACGACGACGACGACGAAGACTTTGCCGTCTGCCCGGGGATTTTGACTGTCTCCGATTGACGCCGACTCGTAATTACGGAGAAAGACCGCAGCCTGTCGACGGAAATATCGCTCCGTTCCGCGCGATTCTTTTAACTTTGCCAGCGACGCCGTACGTGCCGCACTAATTGGGAGGAGAGCGCGTGTCTATGCGGTTCACGCGCGCGCACATGAATATTTTTATAGGGCGCAACCCTCCCGAAACGAGAGGGGAGCAAAGGCTAAGTAAGAAACCACCGGCTATCCGTCTTTGGACTTTTTGCTTTTGCGAACTAGCGTTTGCGCGTTACGGCTCTGCGCGATATATTGTTCTTGTTGTACATCTTGACTTATAAATAACCGTAAAATTGTTTGTTGGGTGAATTATATCTACTTATGTGAATTTGAAGCGTCGCGCGAAATACCAGCGGGATGAATTTACGATTGTATTGAAGATAAAGAAGAAAGGAAATTAGCTTTTTGAACATTAATTGAACGAGCGTTGTAGCTAAACAATAAAAGCTAATTTAATTTTTAAAAAAAGCAGAAAATCGCGAATCGCAAAAATTCGAGCAAACGGTCAAGTTTACCTGCAACACCCTTTTGGGCAAGCCAGTTTTCTGGGAAAGCTGCTTGAGGTCCTTCGCGTCGGGATTGTGATTGATCGCGAAATAGCTCTTCATCGTTCTCAACTGATGATGCTTAAAACTCGTCCTCATCCGCTTCGTTCTGCTGTTGGAACCGGGCATACCGGGGGTGCCGGGGCCACCTCTACCAAAGGGCATGTCTATGTAGTCTGCGTTTAGGTCTGCAACATGAACGTGAGCCACGCGGGTTGCGCGTCAGAAAATCGGTTCGGAGTGTTGTGCGACGTTTTGTGCGTTTTCTAAAATTTGATTCGTTGAAAATTTCATGAAGAATCTGAAGTTTATGGAATTAACAGTATGACGACGCCGTATTAATTTGCTGATTAGACGCAATATCGCGCTTGCGATAACGTCGACATTATCATTTTCGTAGATGTAGGCGCGTGATATAGCAATAGATCGGCACGGTAACGCGAACATAGGTATCGTGTCTACGAACTATCTGCTGCGCAGTATTGTAATTAGCCGTGTGTTCGCCAGCCTTTCGCATACTACTCGTATCGCCGTTTCCCTCTAATCCGCCTCTTTGCACTCGGAGGAGCTAATGAGCTGTGATACGCATCAAACAGCGTTAGAACTCGCTTCCGTCGGCAACATCGCGTCGGCCTCAACACATCTTCGGTGTGTGTTCGAAATCGCGAGCCTAGTTGATAACTCTATTCCAAGTTCGAGAGTGAGAGAGAGAGAGAGAGAGAGAGAGAGCGCGGATTGTTTCTTCCCCGAACTTGTTTTGCGAAAAAAAAACAACTTAGCGGATGTCACGATCTTTGAAAATTTATTTCTTCAGGTTTTTGTCTCAATTTTTTTATCGCTATTTTCCGCACGTATTTTTCGCGCATATTCTTTTCGCGTGCGTTAGGTGCGTCAGCAATTTCGCGGTCTAATAATAGAAAATTCTAAAAAAAAAAAAAAACGTAACGTACTTTGGATTCGCGAAGCTAATTTATTTATCCTAAAGTTAATATCAACCTTATTGAGGCACACATGGTTCTGTTTATATCAAACAATTAGTACGCGCAATCTGTACGAATCATCTGTTCGCGCGCGAGGATCGCTCGCCTCGAACTGCAACCATAATTCAAGCGCAATTACTAAACGCACCGGCCATTTATCTCACCTCGAAAGCGTGAATCGTCGCGGACCTTAGTAACGACCGTAAAAAATTGCCGGCATGATCCACGATAGATCAGAGACCAGCTTGTGGTAGTATCAGGCTATCACCTGCGCGCCGCGCCACGATCCTTTTTCACGGCGACACGGCGACATCGAGCGACCTCCTCCAGCGAGCGGGAAAGAAGGAACAAAAAGAAGGAGAGGTAGCAAGTGGAAGCTCTGTCTCCCGAGAAGACCCGTGTGGTGATTCTCTTTCCCTCTACGGGCTGAAAACCAGCTGGGAACCAGTTGTTCTCACGATCGGTCAACAATCAGAAATTAAGTTCTTCGGACTGCCGGCGAAGTCGCCCACGCGAAACGCAACGTGACACGTACACGCTTTGTCTGGGATTCGATTCGGGAATTTATGTCGCGCCGACAAATTTTATCAGACTTCGGTGGCAAGCGTTTCCGCGCCCACGCACGACCGTAAATCACGTCGGACCAGTTATGCGTTGCCCGCGCGCCGCCGGCCGGCCGGTCGGCGCGGAGATCACTTTTCGAGAATGACGACGGATCCCTCGATATCTTTAGCCTGCGTTAGACTTTAAATCCTCTCAAGCTCTCGAGCTGTGAAAATTCGCGAGTCACTTCTTCAACTTTGTTAATGAAATACTTTGCAGTTTTTTTAAATTGCGTAATCTCTGGATGGATTTCAGACATTTGCGCTATTGACATCCGGATAAAAGATATTGTCGATATAATTTCTGACACTTACCAAGACTCGCAGTCATTGTTTCGAGATCTTTGGGCTTCCTCTTCCTCGGTCTACCCTTCTGCCTGGGTGGTGGCACCACCGCGGCGGCTCCATTGAAGTAGGGTACCTTGGGGGGCGAGGACGCGTCAGGTATGGAAGGTGTGGAGGGCTGCAAGGGCACCGGACTGACGTGACTGTGCGGGTGCTGCATCGAGTGATGAGGGTGCGGTGGCGCGTGATGATGATGATGATGAAGGAACTCGGGCGAGGGAAAGGGCTGACCGGGGTAGTGCGGTCCCGGGGGGTAGACCGGGACCGGCGGGCTCTGCGCCGGATGCAACTCGGCGCCCATCTCGTAGTGCAGCCGACAGAGCACGGCGCCGTCTCGCATGCCGAAGTGGTCGCCCTTCGTCAAGGGCACCGCGCACGCCGCGCACGAGAAGCAGCGCACGTGAAAGACGAGATCCCGGGCGCGCATCACCAGCTCGGACGCCAGGATCGCCGCTTGACAGCGCGCGCACCGCTTCATGCTGCCGAACATCCTGCAAACAAAACAGAAAGGGTGTCACTTTTTTTTTTTTTTTTTAAGAGGTTAATATTCTACAATTGCTTATATTATTGTATGTATATTAAACACCACAAAAAAAACAATCAAATAATCTCGACATCATTGAGTAAAGTAATCTCGTTGCACAAGAAGAACACCGATGAATTTCTCAGTCTGATCGATCAAACAAACAAAAAAAAAGGTCGATACTCGCAGAAATAAACCAAATCGCGAGACATCGCGTCGCGTTATCCTGTAAGTACATTCCGCACGTCGAGTTGCTATCGCGTCGCGATATCCTTCGATATCATTCGGTCCCCAATAGAGTTTCCGTTAAAGAGATACCAACGTCCGTCGAGAACGACGGAGGTGGAGGATGAGCGGTGAGAAAAAAGACGAGTAAAGGAACGAAGGTGGACGTACACGTCGGTCGATATCGCCGGAGAGAGAAAAGATACGTACGGTGGGGGCTACGCAGGACGGGCAAAAGGGCGGAAAGAGAGGAAATGAATATACCGATGCACCGGGCATCGTGACATCGCTACTGCATTAGCGGCACCCTGCAGTCTCCATTACCGGAGCCGGCCGACTATCTGGCCGACAACCACGCCGCGGCTACCTACCTAACCACTTATCTCGCTCTGCGCCTTCCAAATATATTACCTCCCCCTCGTGCGCGCGCGCTCGCGCGTTCCTACTAAAGAACCTAGATAAAGATGTGGCCGATCTTATAACGCCGATCCCGGAGCCGGTCCCGCCAAAGCCGTACGCGTATAACGCGGTCCTTTACGATGTTCTGGATGTTGAAGTCGGTGGAAGATCGGAAATGGGTATATACATATATATATATATATGTATATATATTTCAGTGGGGAGAATAAACGTGCGCGCGCGCGCGTGAAGTAAAACTTGCTTTCACAAAATGGAATCTGTCGAATTCTCCCCGCACAGTTTACAGAACTTGTACTTTCTTTCGGATCTCATTAAATCGTTCACATCTTTGAAAATGTTCGATCCGAGAGGTTAATTTATGTGTTACAATTTTTTGTCTTCCCTTTAAAAACTTTCAGTTCGCCGATGTAAATTCTTTAAGAGGTTTTCGGTCTTCTCTTCGTATTTTCGAGATGCCGATCTTTTCGGGAGGAACCTTTCCCGTGTCAGACTCCTCTCAAACAAATGATGTGCATACTCGTGTATTCGCTCGCGCGCGATGTCGCAAGCGAAGTTTCTACAGATCGGAGATATCGAGACGAGAATGAAATATATGTAGATGAAAACAAAGGCAGGATGTGAACGCATGCAATGGCACGTGATGATAGAATCAGTGCGATTGGAAAATCAAGGAAGTGCGAAGCGAATAGCAGAACAGAATGAATTACCTTTTTAATTTTTTCGATGTAATTAATAGACTGACAAGAGTCACATGTTGAAAAAATTATAAGATATAACTGATAAACAAAATTCCCGGAAGAAATCTCCGGAGAAAGTACTCGAAATTTCGAGAAACAAAATAAATCTACAACGCGGCGATCTACTTTGTTGCGAAGGGCGAATTTTCTTTTGACAGTTCGAGTGCGGAAAATAATCGTAAATTCAAAAGCCCCGTGTGCGCATGTGCTTGTAAGACCGAAAAACCTAATCTGTGAGATTTACCGCGCCAAGTCTCTCTCGAGGGTCTCTTGACTCGAAACATATTGTTATCGTCTCTGATCCTATTGACTACTACCCCGGTCTCAATGGGGCGATGACTACGGGTGAGGTTGGTCTATCTCCGACGGTGTAAGACCGCATATTTTCATCTAATCGGATCTGTCATATCCGGTTGGCTGATCGGTAAAGATCTTGTATGTAGATAAATATCGCTGGTCGAAGAAAATTGAAAATAAATAATACGCGTGTACATCAGATGTGCAATTTAAATTTAATTTATTATTTAAGAGAGAACTTCTGGAAAATATCTTTAAAATCCTCTTCTTTCTCTTCTGTTCGAAGCAAACGTGCGTAAAACGCGCATTTAATATTAAAAAGAGTAGACGAGATTATAATGATAGACAATTTTTCGTCACCGACTTTCTGCGCCGTCGCTACTTTAAATAAAAAAATCCCGTCGTGCGTGGATTTTTTTGCCGGAAGAGAGAATAATTTACCGTCCATGAAAGTTACCGCAAACGAAAACACGACGTAGCGTGAAACAGCACGAGACGTTGTGACATGACGCATAACGCGAACTAAAGCTCTCTCGCGTGTGTTATCCTCAATCCCATAAAACATTCTTCCCCCTATTTACTCCTCGGTGAAATACCACACCACATCGTGCTTGCTTCTGCGAGCAAGCCGACCAACCAAAATGCAGGTAAGTGTCGGCCGGGTGATCTGAACGAGGCTGACTGAAATCCGCAGACTTCGCTTCGCCCCCCCGCCTGGACGCGACCTGGAGGCGGTTTTCGGGACCTTTCGTCACCTCTGAGGCCCGACGGTGCCGGATGAATGAACCGGGCCTCGGGAACAACCTCATTCAGGTCTTCATCCTCCGGGCCGGGACAAGACGGGGGGACGCCCGCAGAGTTTTACAAGATGCGCCATATGCGATACATTATTATACAATGAAGCGCGCGAGAGAGTGCGCGCTTCTATGCGCGCTATACAGTCGCCCTCTTCCAAAAGGGAGAAAAAAAAAAGCGGCGGAAATCCTTTATGGTGATCGCGCGAGCGCGGCGGACCGCTCACCGCGCGTTCGCACACTCTCGGACCACGTGGATTACTCGCCGCCTTTTCTCTCTTTCCTCTTTTCCTCTCGCAAAAGCTCGCGGCGCGCGTTCTTTCCTTGCGGCCCTATTTGCGTCTCCGAGAGAATTTGCCGCACTTTTTTTTCCCCTCCGGAAACGAGAGACGCGTTTTTCGTAGACGAGCGAAAAGAACGTCACACGAAAAAAAAGAGATTTTTCTCACACACATGACTGCGCGTGCGATATTTGCGCGTATGATGTTGTGACACTTGCTGCCACAACAATATGATAATTGGTGATCCGAGTGGTAGACTACCAAGCAACATCACATCGCACACGTATATATCATCTTTATGGTCGTGAAAAAAAAAAATCTCCTACCTCCAATATATGACGATCTTTGTCATGTATGTGAGTTCGAAGTCGATCAATAAAATTCGCATTTACATATCTCGGACGACGACGTTGACGCAACATCAAGAAGTGCAACGTCGAACCTAACCGAGTTGAGATATCGATATTACGATGTTATACTCGAATAATTCTTTTTATTTTCGTGTATTTATACGCGCCCGTCTCGTCTCCGCCCGTGTTGTGTCGTCCTACGTCGCCGACGACGCATTTCTCAAACCGCGCGCGCACATTTATTTTCACGCGCCGCGCCACAATATCGGGCGAATCTGCCCGATTAGATCTACGCACACCGCGGTTATCGTCAGATGCATTAATTACGGCGTAGCCGGGGGAATTCCACTCAGCGAGCGCTGCCGCGCGACGGTCTTTATCGTGGAAATAATAATTTACTGCATCGGTCGCCAGGCAAGGCCGGGCCGCTTAATCCCCGAACGCGCGCAGAAAACGGGTTGCCGCGGCAGAAACCTACAGTGTGTGTCACGAAATACGAACCTCGTCGGCGAACGCTTGAATTTTCATACGTAACTTGGACTCGATCCTTTTTTTTTCTTCTTTTTGTCGGAAGAAATTCAAACACACAAGAAGAGACTGTCTCGTGCGGAAACAAAAAATCGAGCTAAAGTCTCTTTCCTCTCTTGTTGTAATTATTATTTTTATACAAATGGTTCGAATGGCAGTTCGGATTCTTTGTTATTTTGTTGGAACACCGCGTAGATAACAACCTGTCTCTACATATACGAATAGATACCGCCGGAGACCTTCGTACCTTTTGGACATTCAGCGGCTGACTAACACGACAGAGACACGACACTCTATAAAGTGCGTACAGAATCTGTATCAAGGTCGCTGACCAACATCTCTCTCTGTGATTTTGTGTCCGTAACAATATCCTCGGAATTTATACAGTAAGTGTTTTACAACTTTTTCATGTCGAAGTAAATTATTCGCTGACATTGGGTCACCGCGCTATCGTCTTGAGCGTATGAGCTTCATCGAATTTCTAATCTTAAAAAGAATTGCTAATTGTTGACGAAAAAAAATTACGCTTATATTTCTCTCTCGCGTGTTGCAATTATCGCAGTCTGTGTCAACTCGTCGAGATAATTATCTCGACTCAATCAGCGACTTTCAAAAGTATATAAAATCGAAATCGCGGTGACTTCGCGGGTCACCGCGCTATCGTCTTGTATACAAGCTTCAAAAACATCACAAACTTCTAATCTCGAGAAGATTCGTTAATTGTTAAAAAAGCAAAAAATTTATTCTCACATTTCTTTTTCGCGCGTTGCAATTATCACAATGTGTCTGTGTTAATTCGTCGATGATAATTATTATCTCGAGCCGCGCGGCGCTCGTCGCGCACTTCCCGACGAATTTTATTCGCAACGGGACGCGACGTCTCGTACATTACGAAAATCGTTGTCAGCGAAGGTAACGCGGGTCTTAATAGCGAACAAGAGCGCTCGCGTGTATCGCATTATTAACGACACGCGCTCGCCGGAAGTGTCAGCGCGTCGGGAGCTGATGAATGATTTTCGCGTTAATCCCGAGCGACCGGTACGTATACGTACAACCGGGGTTCTCGCTCGCACAGGATTCGACG
Source organism: Pseudomyrmex pallidus (assembly GCA_014825455.1). Lineage (NCBI taxonomy): Eukaryota > Metazoa > Arthropoda > Insecta > Hymenoptera > Formicidae > Pseudomyrmex > Pseudomyrmex pallidus. The sequence continues at coordinate 36,926 of QVNV01008910.1, forward strand.
CTCGTACGTACGTACGCGTATCTCTTCTCTCGCGCTTGATTTTCTCGTTCCTTTTTTTTTCCTTTTTTCGTCGAGACCGTGCTACCTCTCTCTTCGCACGTTTTATTTTATGAATAATGTAGCGACAGCCCGGTGCGGATGCCAGTGCTCCGGACGTTCGTGCGCGCGAGAGCGCGCGCAAACGCGGAGGACACACGCTGCGCGTGGGACGCTACGTGACTGCTGCCGGCATTGCTCACATTAATCTAGATCACGGCATTATATTGCCGGCTGCCTTCTTATTGGCATACCACGCGACGAATCAGAGAGAGAGAGAGAGAGAGAGAGAGAAAGAGAGAGCAGTTCTTCGACAAGGACCGCTCTTCGATAAGTAATGTATATACGTATGTGATACGTGTGCGTATAACATAAGGAAGAGATGTTGACGTTATTTTTACCGTCCGACTTACGACTTTATTCCGTCTCGACTCTTCCCTAGATCATTGCGTGCGAATTTTTGCACCGCGCTCCTTTTTTCAGATGCAGAACCTCGAATACTCCCGCGTTTCGTTTTTTGTCGTCGCAACGCGGAGAAATTTGATTCGCGCAACTTCATCTTTCCAGCTCCCAACTTAAATAAACCCGCTAACTAAACGCCTCGAGCGGCGATCTCGCTACTTGCGCACGAGATACGGTGTCTTTCATATTATAGAGGCGGTGGACGTTGGCGGATTCATGTTTCCGGAGGACAATCCTCTATCGTATCTCTTCGCGCGTGGCGTTGTAACAGATACGAGAAATGATAAGTTTTTAATACTCGCGAGAACGCGTCTCGTTTTTTCTATCAATGTCATTCCAAAATCTAATTCATAATTACTTAAAATCGTAATTACTCGGAAAAGCAACACAAAGAGTGAACTTTTCCGAGAGCTTTCGTAGAAATTTCAAAAGAGAAAAACACAAGGTTTAATAAATGGAAAAAAAAGTCTTGTGTATATATTTATGATGCGGCAAGATCTAAAATTAAACTGTTGAATTGCAAATCTTCTCTACACGTCGAGATATGTAAATTAATGTCGTTTCGCAGTGCCAATGTCTCAAAGTCTCCCGAACTCGAGTTCTTGCGCGAATCTTTTGCGCGAGATTTCCGGAAATTGTAACAGACGCCAACTCGAGAGTCTATCGTCCGCGTTGCGTAACTTTCTTTTGTACATCATAAATTCCCAGCTTGTTCGCGAGAGAGAACACACCGAGCGACACAATGTTAGCCCGCCTAACACACACACACATACGAGAGATTACGACGAGAGTCGCGAGAGGAGCGTCTGTAAGTCACGCGAGCAACAATCTCCAGCTGTCCATCTTGCTTTTGCGCGGCGGTTTTCGTAGCGAGTAACGCGATACTTTCGCGGGGGATGGTTTATGCGGTGACACTTGTGATTCCGTTGGGCGAGCGCGCAACGCACGAGCAGCGCGTTGACCTTGCCAGGACTCGCGGAGAAAACGCAACCCCCCGCTGGGACACGCGCCGAATCCCCGGTGAATACGGCAATGAGCAACGGCCCGGCCACTCGTAAAACTCACCGACAAATTCCCGCCGGGACTCGTGCAGAATGGAATTTATATTCGCGAGAGCAATTTCGTGTGTGTTTGTCTCTTTTTTTTTTAAAGAACACTTTGTGTTGGGCTTAAAAAATAATGCAATAAACCGAACACAATATGTACACGCACACTACTCTTCTCTCTTTTTTCTCTGGTTCAATTCTGTTAAATTCCAAGTTAAAAATAAATAAAACTTTGATAGCAAGTAAAAAATATCTTAAAATATAGAACGGAGTAAACTGCACCCTCATTTTTATGCGCTTTAGTTCTGTTGAAAAACGAAAGAGCTAACAACAGACTTTACGGGATACAAGAGGATAAAGTGTCTATTTTTTTTCGACACACTTCGTGCAAACATAAATTTCGGCTAATGTGCGCAAGTACAGCATATATAATGCCGATGCGTTTGCGAGTTTAGCGTCATCATTTCACCGAATTAATTCTGTAAGAGTGTCCGGTGGTGCGGACGGACGAACGTTGTGCTAGCGGGGCGCCATTGTGCGTGAATCTGATAACGCGAGCTGGTACATCTCGTAGACGGGGAAGATCGCACCGTTCGCGTTCTCTCTTCGGTGATGCATGAAGCGGGAGCCCCGCGTGTGTGCAGGTGTCGCCATACAAATACGCCCCCTCCCTATCTCACGAGATCTACTACATCAAGGTATCGCACCGATCACTTGCATCCTGCCATCCGTAATAAAGAGGCTAGATTACGTTCCAGCTGGGCGGACATGATTTGCTCATTGAGAACACCAGAAAGATTCCCCGCCGCCTCTTGATGTCTTAATCACCTGCTGTCATTTGTACAAAAGCTTAAGATCGCAACGAAGGTCGTCGACATTTCCGCGATAGCACGGTGTAAAAATTTATTTTCTAAAATTTATCCGACAAGGGAAACTTAAAACGTCAGGAAACTTGACAATAATGTCATTACAAAGCGCATTACTTACGCAACATTTTTTTAATAGCAATTTTTCCATTTCTCTGAGAGAATCAAAAACGGAGTTACGGATAAATTTATTATATCTGTTATTGTAAAATTTTCCAAGTTTTCGAGTTTTACGATAACCGAAGAAGGAAACATAAAGTCGGCTGGTCCGGTCGACGTGATCCGAGAAATGGGTCGAGAGAGATACCGCGCGACGCGCACCGGAATGGCTACCGATGATGCATGTCCCCGTGATGCGTTATGGTGCGGGGCGAGAGACTGGCCCGGCTAGTCGTTGCGCGCGTATTATGTTACCCTGCTCGTTCCGTCGTGGCAGCAGCACGTGTGTCCGCCCGGTCCGAGGTCGTGACACTCCGTCGTCATATTTATGTCCTCGGCTACGTTTCTCTATAAACCCCCCCTTCCTCTCCCCGAGGAGGCGCATCGAAATTCTAGGAGGACACTGTCGAGATTCGTGTGTCCGATAAGCGAGCCGATATAGCTAGGCGTTATCACTATTCGACTCTAATCAGTACTCGAGGGTATCTTTATATGCGGATGCGGCGCTCGTATTTTTTCCCGCAATATTAAGAGATGACGTGACTGGCGATAAAAAAAAAAAAAAAGTGTGAATCCCTCGCGAGTGTGATATACGATATCTCGGAACTACGCAATTGGAGATTTTCGAATTAGTTATAGTTTATACACTACGGAGAATTCGAATTTGTTTTTGAACTTTGACAGTTCGAAGAGACTTCGATACGATCTTTTTCGTAAATTTGCGTAAAAATAAAAATGCACAATTGGAGACGTTCGTTACACTTTCATATCTGCGGAAGGCGCTCCTTTATTTTCCACTTGCACGTGAGAAGATAATACCGCGCGAACGCGGATTACGCGCGCGCCTATTTCAATAAAAGCAATATTATACGCTTACCGTTTTATCGGGCGCGATTCCCGCGAATGTAACGAAAGAGCGAGACGCTCCCAGACGAGTCGTCGTCGCATCTTAATTATAAGGGCTAAATTATGAACGGGCTCCTGGCGCTGAAATATTTGTGTTCGCCGACCGAGGGTTATGGCTCAATTACCACTCGCTATTTCCTTTGCGTGCCGTTGATTTAAGACGACCACTTCCTACGATGGAAACCGCGTCCGGCGATCATCGTCCGACGACAAAATTCGCGAAGAAACTTGTTTCGCGTATCTCCAACAAGATTCTTTGTCGCTGATAACGAGACGAGAGTTTCGCTTTTTTTTTTTTTCGAAACGAGACGCATTTATGGAATTATATATGGATCTAATAATATTTAATGCGATAAGTGATAATAACGAAACAGTGGCATCGACTGTCTAAAGTATATTGCCGCGTATTGAGAACAACGTTCGAAAAATTTATACGCCATTATACACGCCAAATTGAGGGGAAAATTCAAATTCGAAAGAATCCGAAGAGTTAGAAACGCGCAGGCGATCGAAATACCGAAAACGGAGATTCAAAGGATAACGATTCGGTGTTACGGAAGAGAAATTAACATTTGAGAAGTCACGAATTCCTCAATTATAATCGTTTTTTTTTTTTCTTATTCTTCACTTTTTACTCTTTTATTCCGCTTTGTTCGGCCGACGCTGCGCAAACGCGAGTGTAATAATCTCGCAGCGTGTCTATATATATATTCCGGATCGCTGATAAATCGCGCTAATGCGTTTAATGAATGAGCAGATAGACATTTCAGATCCGGCGGCGTACATGAAAATTCCGTGTGCCGGTAAATGCTCCTTTTTTTTTTTTTTTTTTTTTTTTTAATTCTTTTTTTATTTTTTACTCATGCGAGAGGGTAAATGCACCGGCGCGCCGTGTTCGTATATACGTCGAGTGCCGCGTGAAATTAATAACGAATGACTGCGAATGATTACGCTCCGATATGCAAAGAATGATCGAAATAATTCATGTTGCGCGCGCGCTCATTACGCCGAAAAATTAGCATTATGTAATAAATGACGCGGCGGTACGCGATATATATGTATATAAAGACTGAATATTGCAAACCAAAAATGTGAAATCGTAAAGATCGGATTTACCTTTTCGGGAACTAATTGCGAGTACGACATCGTGTGTATTGTCTCTTGTCGGAGAATCAAAATGCAATTAATTAATATTAAAAAAAACCGGCTTTCTTCTCACAAATCCCCATTTATATATTTGGTTTATATATCTGGTCAGTTTGTTTTGCAACTATATATAGAACGTAACACCGTAACTGATAAATGACAAGATCGGATCTCCCAAGAATTCAATAATCGAGCGAAGGCAAAGTCGATCAAAGGATCCGTCTCGAGTTTCTACGATCGCCGTGTGTAAGGAGGGGGCACGCGATAAATTATCCGTGTCCACGGCGTCCCACGTGGGATATCGGTGCGAGCACGGCTCGATAAATTAACCAGCGGCGAGGAAAGTATATACGCGCGAGAGAACTGCTTCTATACGCCACGATCGCCTCGGCGGCAATTTGTAATAAAAATAAATCCGCGAAACTCACATTCCGGCAAATTCGACTCGACGTGCCACTTCGACACGTGAAATCGTCGGGAAGTCTCGACGACTTCTGGTCTCTCTTATTCAGCGCTTTGCTATGCGGAATAAAATTCTCCTAACTCTTATTTAATCCTCGCGATGAATTCTAATGCGCGCACCCTCTCTCAAAGAGGTTCGCGAAACTTTGTTTTTCTTCATTCACGCCTCGATTAACCGCAAATGTGCATCTCGGCGTTTCGGATCGAAAGCACGAAGACGCGAAGGCACGCTCGGGGAAAAACACACAGGACGAAAGGCACGGGAGCAGACCAGGAAACTCTTACTTCCTCGACGTGCAACGATCTCTTTACGGGTAAGCAATTTTTATGACGAAGCCACCCGGGCAGGCCGAAGTAACACGCAAGGTGATAGACGAGACTACTTTCGACGTGTAACGTCGCAGCGCGGAAAGCGATTATAATTCGTTTAAGACTGTGACAGTCGTCGACACGTGTGAAAAAAATTTGAAATACGCAACACAATATTGTAATATTTTCAAATAAGAATTCATCTGCTTCTAAATTTTTTTTTAGCGCGTTATATCGAAGTTTTTCGAATAATTTTATCGGTAAAATTCCGAGATAACGTTTTCAACAAATCCGAGAGAAAGTAGTGAAAATGAACGAAATAAGTCCCGTAAAAAAATTCACGTGTGTACGATCGAGTGTGTATGGAGAAGTCGAGTTCACTGCACGGACGCGCGCGACGTCCCCGTCGTCGACTAATAACAGTCCCCGGCATCGTCGCAAACACGTGTGTGCATTGCGAACAGATCGCGCGCATGCGAAGCGCCAAGATAAGGCTTTAGGCTAAAACCGTGTCGTGACGGGATGTCTGTGCTATTCCATCCTCGGTGTCGGCTCTTTGTATGACGGCGCGTAGCGTCGCACGCACGCATGCACGCGTGCGCGCACACACATCTCGCGGAACTCGCGTGCACGGGTGCACCACGCGTGAATACGACGCGTGCGCATATCCCGGGAACAGGAGCATGTTTCCTGACTAAAAACACACGTGAAATCCTAATGTTCAGATTTGGGCACACAAATGAGAGAAGTCACTCGAATATACCCGAACTTTGCTCATTTTGTGAATATTCGGAAGTATTCGTGTCACGGATATTATTCTGGTTATTCGAGTAATTCGTTATTGAATGAAAACTCGAGTGACGCTGCGAACAGAAGACACTTTAAGGAATATTGAAAAATGAAGATAGGACACATGAGACACAATTCGAAATAACTGCAGCGTGTGGGTCTCACACGTTTTACAGTATATATTTATTTATATTATTAGGCACGCTGTTAAGAGATCACATCAGCTACCTAACGAACCGAATAGCCGAAAGTGATGAGACTGGTCGGCTAATTTAGTTCTTCGAACTACATGCGTGCGATTCTCGTCCGTCTTCCTTCCGTCGCCTTCGGTTGCGACGAGCACGCGTCCGACGAAACCAGCTGCTTATCCCGAGATCTCGAACTCACCCTCTAAGATCGGTTAATGTGATTTTGGAGGCACAGAGAGACAAGAGAGAAAGAAAGAAAGAAAGAGAGAGAGAGAGAGAGAGAGAATAGAAAGAAAGACGAAGACATGCAATTCCCGAAATTGCGACGGAACCAACGGGTGAGTTATCTTCGTTTGCGACGATTTTGAAACGATAAGACATTAAAGAGACACCTATGAAGCTGTAATTTACGAGCTTGTGTTGTGGCAACGCAACGACGGGCAACAAAAAATTAAATCTGCGTACAGGGGGAGAAAAAGTCTGTTGTCACTTCAACAGCCAGAATTCATGAATGTCAAATTATTAAACTTTTCACATATAATATTTACGAAGTAATATATATGCCGAGTTTCTAAAAAAATATATCGTTAAATTATATGAAAAATATCCACACTCTAACTAAATAATATTATTATAATAATATTATCTTATTTTTTCTTCTATAATCATCGTTATCACAAATAATTGAAATAAATGTTCAAGTTATAACATCGAGAGAAAATTTATTCGACTGGTAAACTTGCGAGCGGTTTGCGAAATTAATAATTGAATGACGTAAACGACAATTGAATAACGTTGATATAATTCACACACATACATTCTACCACCGCTCGTGAAATCTAGATCACAACGGAGATTTTCTCTTCAACAATCGACGCTCCGCCGGAGGTAAATGGTTGAATCGTGACCATTAGTCCGTGGACCATGTACGTATGGGGCTGGTCCGTACCTCTACGAAGCAACAACGCGAATCGACACCGTGTGAGGCCCGGTGGGACCCCAACACAACGTCAGGCCCACCGCTACGACTTTGCATAACGACACATCTCGAGCGGCGGTCGATACATTTATAAAGAGTTACTTAGCTCGGCCTTCGCTCTCGTTACGTCTAGTTACCTAACACTTTCGGAAACCAAACAGCTCTTACTTCTATTATCTATTTCTGTCCTCCGTTTGTGCGTGTACGTTATGTAAATACTCTCACATTAATACGGAGATTATAATTTATAATTGAAGCGTACCATGTAATGTAACACAATGTAAATATACACTTTGCAAATTAAATACAATTTGCTCTTTTTACGAACGTACGTCCGTACTTTACCGCTGCTGTCGATGCACTGTCCGCGAGTAAATCTTTATTATACTCGGATACGCTCGAATACCAACCCGTTACCTGACAAGTTAAAAAAAATAAAATAAAATCACATAGGTATTTCTCTCATGCGAGCGAATAATATAATTTCGAAAAAAAATTCCCGCACGAAGATCTTCACGGGATGCAATTTCGTGCGCAATTTGTAGTTATTTGCGAACATTTGTAACAACCGAAATCACGACTATCTTGCACCCACTCGCAACAGAGAAACGCGCAAGTTACGCAAGGAGCGGCACATGTTCAGAAACGACTCTTCAAATCGGCCCTGGAATCGCAGAAATTGCTTCGCGCTTGACTTGCTCGCGTGAGCAGCGCGCGACTATTCTCGGTAACTCGCAATGAGCCGCGGCGCGCGCGCGGCCTCACATTACATCGAAATAGGACGAGACTGTTCAACCAGGCGCAAACCAACTGATAAGCCAACACACACACACACACACACACACATAAAGTTCGCACTTCGAAATTAAGATTTTCGCCAAGAGTCAATCTTCGATCTTTTACGAGAAAAAATAAATCGGTGAATTTGTTTTAATTATACAAAAGATGTTCGAAAGAGCCTGATGTGCGATTATACAAGTAGCAAAATGCGCGTTCACTCACCGATAGTAGTCCTTCTTGCAGTAGATGTTCCCGTCCCTGCTGAAGCAGGTGACCTCGCCGTCGAGGCCCTGGCGACAATGCGAGCACTGGAGGCACGCGGCGTGCCATCTCCTGTCGACAGCCTGGAGATAAAATCTGTCTGATATTCGTAGGCCGCATCCCGCACAAACCACCCCGGGAACGTCCTCGGACTGTGCGGGTGGCGTGGGCGGCGGTTCCAATTTCGGAACGGGGTGCAGATCCGTCGCGCTCTGCTGTTCCTGCGAGTGCAGATGGGGATGATGATGGTGGTGATGATGGTGATGGTGATGATGATGCGCCGTCTGCGACTGCATGTTCAGGTCACTGGCGTTGTCGAAGTTGCCGCTGTTGTTTCTGTACTCCTGTCCGCTTCCTGAGAGAAACGCGTATCGAAATAAATTGTTAGGGGGTTACGTATGTTTTACTTTGTCACACACACCGGTGTTATTGCACGTAGCAATTTTTACAATACAATGCTTAACTATGAAATGTAACATTAAAGCATCCAAAATTCAAACTTAAATAAATCTTCATTACTGGATTCCTGCTTGAATGCAGAGCTCGTATCTCTCCGCCCTTCCCATCACCTCCTGCAGGACAGGTAAAAGAACCATACCTTCGGGAGAGTCGTAGTCCCTGGAGTCGTAAGGGGTGGTCGACCTGTCGTAACAGTTGTTGTTAGTGCCGCAATGGGTCTGATGCAGAGGCGTATGATGGGACCCATGGTGATGGGCGGCGGGAGGACTGCACGGTAAGGTAGTCGGTCGCGCGGCATCGCCCATCGACGCGGGAAGGCAGGGACTCAGATCCCGCGCCTGGTCCACCGCTCCGGGCCCTCCCGTACTACCGGGTCCCCCTTGGCGTCCTGCAGCCAAGCCGCTGCCACGCTCCTGCGAGCTGGGCGGCTGCTGAAACAAATCGATGTATTCGACACTTTAGTTTAGGCGCATCGAAGTAGTTACGTATATGTTTTGTCGAGGAAACGCCGAGTGGAGTTTTAAATGCGATGTACATAAATACGAATTGTGAGGTACTTTCTTCCTTAATATTCGAAATTGTTTTTTGACATTCAACGCTCGGTTGAAACGACACGACTTTTAATGCGAACACTCAGTCAGGGAAATAAAAGTCTTTACTCATATATAAATTTAACAACACTGAGTTTATACTTCAGCTTAAAATATAAGAAGTTGCGATTTCTGCTCGCGCTTTACAAACAAGTATTCCGGCTTGATTCGACACGACGACTCTTCTCTTCCGACGTCTCTATCCGCCGGTTTCTCTAGAGCGAGTGCCGCAGCTCCGATTTTTGGCGGAAAAGCGCACCGGAAACGAAGATTCTAAAAAGTCCGTGCTTTTCGCCAAATTATAAATATTTTCGCCACCGTATTTGATTATCGGCGCGCTGGCGTGCCGATCGCAACCGCCCTGTCTTGTGGCGCCGCCGATATCTTACAGAAAATGTTATGTCAAAACGTTTTCCTAGCGGAAGCTTCATGATTACATATCCTTAATACTCTTTTTTAATTAAGGATAAATAAAAACGTCATTGCTTTGAACGTGTGTAGCGCGATTGATTTTTCATAAACGTTAGTAATGCAATATGAAAAATATACAAATAAACATATATTTACTCTCATCTTTTCTAATCCCTACGTAGAAGAGACGGATATTGCGCGCGGAAAAGACTAAAAGTATATATTAAGTCGCCAAAAAAATAAATAAGTAAACAGATCGATGTACTTCGACGAGGTGTGAAAAAGAAGATCAGGAAAGTACTAAGATGCAAAAAATAGAGAGAGAGAGAGAGAGAGAGAGGAGAGCAAGAGAGAGAACATAAAGAATAAAAAGAAACACTGAGACAAGTAAGAAGCAGCCGAGAGATAAAGGAGACCAAAGCAGATTAAAGAGACCAGCAAAACGACGAGGAGGAGAAGATGAAGAGCAGGTGAAGGATCACAGGGACAAAGAGACGCGGAAAAGACGAGGAGGACCGATCGGACCGGAGCTCTCCTCCACGGGGAACGGAGAACGTGAAGTGACGACGGGCCTGCAACCGTCGCTGCTGTCACTAGAGGGAAGAAACGCGCGGAGAGAAAGAGTAACACGACGATGGTAGCCGGTCGCCTCTGATGGATATCGCCAAGACACAGTGCGCCGCGCTCGTGCACCCGCGCGCATGTATGCGACCCTATAAGGCGCCCGAAGGCGACCAATCCGAGCCACCGTCGTGTTCCGAGTGTTCAACGCGCCGTCCGCCGCTGCTGCTGCTGCGTAGACATAAATTACGAGCTGCCTCCTCGCCGTCGTTCTCCTCTCCTCCCCTCTCCTCTGGTTCTGTTTTCGATATAATTATCTATTTACTTAATTTAACGCTTCTTCGGTTTTTGGATTGTTGGGAGAAACAGAGCGACTTCGGATCGGATGCTGATCTTGAGAGGATATTGAACTTGTGAGATACGAAAAAGAATAGAAAGTACAGTATATAAAGAGTCGCTAAATTCTAATTCAACTCTTTGCTTAGAACCGTCTAAATTTTGCTCTCATCCAAGATTGTAAGTCTCGTGACGCTACGTAATCTTGACGTGCATATATTGCATCCGATCCTTACGTAACGGATCGCGGCGAAGGTATCACAGGAATGCGCGTTCCTCAAAGTGTCTCCCCGCATTGTCCCGTATCCTGTAATGAATCACCATCGCGTGCGGTAATGGGCTCATTAAGCCACGTGCAACGTCGCAAATTATTTGCAAATCGGAAATATTAATGTAACTCATCTTGTTTTGCACGGAGATAAATTTTATTCGCCGTGATGTTGACTTTGTTTTTTTTTTTTTTTTTTATTTACCGGTTTTATTGACGAACAAATTAATTAACGAGACGCCGCAACCACCGCACGCGCACCGCACGCGTTGCGTGAGATTCGCAAGTCGATTCGCAGGAGTGTCTTGTTGTTGGACGCGAGACTCCAACAATTTTTACAAAGTTCTCTCTAAATACGCGAATGACCGAATTTGGATTTGGATCGCGATTTTATCCATCGACAATTCCGCAATCCGACGAAACAATACGAGAAACGACAGGCCGGCCGTGATTGGCCGTATAAATTTCTCACGAATGCAGCGAGCGCGCGCGATCGATCCTCGAGATCCTTATCCATTTCGAGAGCGGTCCGGCAACGAGCTCTCGCAGACTGCAAAGAGACTTTCACCTGCGGCAAAGCTTGCACAAGAGTGTGTTCCTGCCCTCCCTCTTTTTTTTTCTTTCCTTTTCTCCTCTCATTTTCGCGAAACCGCGGAGTAAATAACGTGCGCGGAATCCGCGGTCACGAGATGCCGGCATGGAAACGAGTAGAATGCCGCCAGAAATGTCGCTCGACTGCTGGTAGAAACTGCGTCTCTCTCGTCTCTTACCTGCGCGAATCTGCTGCTTGTTCCTTCTTTTTCTTTCTCCGTGTGTGTTATTCGCGCGCGAGTATCACTTTGTGCACCGACTTGGTCATTGAGTAATAAAAAAAAAAAAAAAACAAGAACAACGTCGAAACACACGTCAATTTTTATCGGAGCACTAAAGAGCAGTAAAGAGTTTTAGAGCGAAAAATTGCGAGTAAACAAACTAATCAACACTTAACAAACGTGAACGCGAAGAGAGATATCGGAAAATCTCAGAAGCGAAACACACTCGGAGTGAAGAGAATTTTGATACAAAGGAGAAATGCGTGTTGTTACATAATTTGTGAGATGTCCGTTTTTAAATAAGGTTATCAATTTTTTTTTTTCGTATCTCTTATATAAAACATTTTTAATTTTACTTGCTCGAAAAGCTCGAAGCAACGGGGCACGAAGATAGATTCGTTATATTTGCCAACCGCATATCCAACTGATTAATTTCATGTATTAAATTGTGTCTGTCAATTTCGAGGAGAAGTTTCATTTTTGTGTTTCGTTTTTTTTCCTGGCACGGTGTCCGGTGATAAATTACATGCGTTACCGTTGATTCGTGCACAAATTCTGTGCACTTCGCACCGGGAGACTCTCCGTCATCGTTTCTAATCGGTCAAAGTGTCCGATGTTTTTCTTTACAGCTTTGCGACGAGCAATCGACGAGTGTTATAACAAATATTGCGCAACCGCGGTCTTGAAAAATAGAACCGTCGTGCCAGCTGCGAACGGTAATTTGTTTGAAAATGCGAGACCGAATGCGATCCGACCACGGAAAAGCATATATGATAACCTTACGTCACGACCTACCGAGATACAGCGTTATCGCCAGTAAATTGTAACTTGGCCTCTCTTTTTCAGAGCGTTCAAGACCCGAAGAAGAAGCCCGCGGCCTGTACGCTAACTGAGTCAGCGAAATTTCTTTCAACATCGACAACTACGAGAACGGGTAAAAAAAATTATCGGGATTTACGGACTCGTCCTCAATATCTATATGGCGCGGCACCGTTGTTATCGTTGCCTATTATCGTTGCTACCAAACGTTAACATAAAACTTCTATAAACATTACATAAATAAATATATAAAATCATTTATATAATACATTAGATATAAATTGTAAAACAATATAACGTTTTCAATTTATATCTCACTGAAAAAAACTTTCTGATAATTTTCTGAACATTTTTGTCATATTTTTAACTAAAAAACTAAAATATTTTGTTTCAAAATTGTTAATTCGTTTCGTCTCTCTCTTTCTTCAAAACCAGATAATATTCCGAGCATTCTTAAAAAAAGAGAGGGTTAATACAGAAAGCGTATAAAGTCTTTACTGGTAGCTTTCTCAGTGGCTCACGCACGCAAAGAGTGGCACGTGTGCTAGTGGCCGCGCATATCAGCTTCCCTTGCTCAACCAACGATAGCGATAACAATAAACAGCCTCGTCCATCGCGCCGACTGCGGTTTTTCTATCTCTCTCACTCCTCTTCTCCCCCGCCTCCCTCTCTCTCTTTTTCTCTTTCTTTCGAAACGCGTGGGCGACGCTTAACACCGCGGAGAGTCGATAAACCGCTCGGCTATCTGCACTTCTCCGCGTTGCCGTTTGCGACCGGACTCGAGAGAGAAAGAGAGCCGTCCAGAAATATTGGATGGATGGCGAAGCGTGTGCCGCCGGATACACACAGGGTGTACAAAACTACTGCGTCTCTTTCGAACGGGGGGAGGGTGAATAGAAGATCAAAAGAAAACGCAATATCGATTATTTTCGGGTTGTCCAGGTGTCAACAGTCAACTGGGGTCAGCTCGAATTTCCTCGGTTGAATATATTTGAAAGCCGATGTAAAGCGTAAATATATATAAAATACAAGAGAAGTCTTTGAGAAAAGCTATCGTCAAGTTTCCGCATCCCTTTTTTCCTCTCGTTAATAAACAAAAGTTTTTATGTGCTCTTGCAAACTTACGGAAAAGACCACGCGTGCGGACGCGTGACGGGTGAAATAATTTGTGTGTAATTTAAATTCGGGAAAATTCTCTATACTCTGGCAATGTCCTGCGAATACATACATCGGCTGCAATATCGCGAGTGTGCATCTTTTGATATTATTTCTTCAGCTAAATTCAGAATACGCGCGCGCGCGTTTTAGAACAGTGATGTTTCGAACGACATCGCAAATTAGTCGGATCGTTGATTCACGCCAAATAGCAGCTTGCTTTGAAGTGTATTAATAGAACGCTCTGCAAAGAATATCGATAGTGCATTGCGTAAAATCTATATATGTACGTTACGTACACGTGTCGCTAACATAGTTTGTAAAATATCGCCAACGTAAACAATCAATTAATATTCTAAAACGGATTATTTATTCATTGATTATCAAACGCTTGATAAATTAACCTCAGATATTTTCGTTCTCTTTTATACACATAGCTGACATCAGAGTTTAGTAATTATTTAGAGTTAACGAGATTCCGCGTTCATTAATCAATATTTGGCCGCAATTTTGCCATCGAGAGGACTTGATAGATTATACAAATAATTGTATAAACGCCTCCTACATGTAATAATAATAATAATAATAATAATAATTTCTACGAAAATACGCAAAGATGCAATTTATGTGCTTCGTTTGACTTGTTTGCTTTGAAAGCAATAAACGCATAAATCTTGGCTGTATTTCAAATTGTGTTTAAAAACGCGTAATTTCCAAAACATAATCGTTACATTGGATTCCACAGATATAATCGCGTGATTTCTTTTTCTCATTTCCTCTATTTACTCCGATAAAACGAAGTTCTATTAAAAGTGCTGGAAGCGGCGGGTGTCGCATGCCGGGAAGGCCAAGAATCGCGACCTGACCCCGGGAGATTAGCGATTCCCCTTCGGGTGGGCATCATTCTGTTTGTAGCATTCTGCAAGAATCGCCCACCAATATTACGCACGGTATGCGTATGTAGACTCAATTATTATTTCGGTAGTATATAGTTTCGGGAAAAAAAAATCTGTTCGCGTCCATATCGCGCTTTAAAGCTCACACAAATATTTCATAAAACAAACTATAATTCCTCCCGAGTCTTGACATTTTAAATTTTCCAGTGCCGTTTTTTTGTTGTAAAAAAAATACATAAAAACAAGATGCGACATTGCAAGGTTTCAAAAATTTCTCGTTATCACGACGTGCGATTATGTTATGCAAATACGCAAATTTTCAAAGCATACATATATCTGTTGTGTGATCGCGACGCTTAGATTTGCGTGCGTTTCTCATCGACGCTTTTCAATGACACACGCATCTGCATGCTAAATGATTTCGACACGCGAGCACATCAGCCCTAAAAATCTGTCTTCTCTGTGCAGATCGTGGCAAATTAAGTGAACTGCGTGACTACCGTGTGACAACGGACGGGTAAGAGAACCGCACATATCAACCGCAATAATCACATCAACCGCAATAATCACATTAAATGTTTCGTGACCGCAAAAACCTACTCGTTACCACAAAATTTTTTCTATGTACTTGATTGAATATTAAATTTTCCCCTTCTTTCTGAAGCATTCTTAAAAGATCTAATTTTTTTTTAAACATCAAACGTCGAGTAACTACTTGAGGAGGAAGGGTAGATAGAAAGAGGAAAGTATATTATAATTAAAAAACTTCAATTCGTCGCTTTGATTCCATCAGTAGTTTGAAGAAGGAAATGAAAGAGATTAGATTTCAGTTCGAAACAAGTTTTGCACACATGCGACGTCTCTCTTTCGTCGAGTTGTTTTGTCCTTGAATATATATACTTGAAACGCTTTCTTTGCGACAACTTGCATACATGTCTAAAATATACTGACAAGAGTGATAACGTCAACAACAAGTGCAACGTTGAAGCCGACCAGGTTGGAGACTTCAAGTGCAAAGTTAAAACGTCAAGTACTTGGATCGTCGGTTGCGATGGCTGCCGCGACGGCAGCGGATATAATCTCGGTATGTAACAAATTACAGTCGCGTCACAAACGGCGTACTATCGCAGCCAGATATGTACGCAGCAAGATGGTCTTATCTCATCGGGAGAAGCTACTGGTAATCGTAATTCTCTTTTTCTCTTTGCTAAGCTAGGAAAATGTCTTTTAGAAAAATTCGCCAACGTTCGAGACTAACCGACGTCAAATCGAAAGCTAGAATTCCGGAGAAGCTAGTGTCTTTTAAAGCTAATAGCCAGATACGTATGTACATGTGGTTTCAGTAATTCTTATTTTACATTTTGCTCGTACAAGAAGTTTTACGTTTCTTGTATGCTTTATTTTCAAAAGTTAAAAATCACAAAAAAATTCGAGAAAAAATGTAATAATTGTAAAAATATAAAATTGAGAAAAAACTTAACTTATTTAAATTTAGTTTTTTCTCAATTTTATATAATTGTTCGAGCAACGGTTGTAAAAATTATGAAATATGTATCTGATTAAAAAAAAAAAAAAAAAAAAAAAAAAAAAAAAAAGATAAGAGATTAATCAACGGTTCATAGGGGGGAATTAAACGAAGAAACGTTGTGTTACGTTCCTTCAGCTTTATTCCGTTTCTTTCGTTGGGGCGCACGCGTGATTAATGCGCCGGTTTAATTAATCGACGACAAGGGACAATCAATTACGTTTGTTTACAAGCACTACTCGTTACTTACGACAGACTCGACCAGTCGGTTAAGAGTAAATTAATGTTACTCTCGAAGGCGAACTGTGTTATCACACCTGAACCACGTAATCTCATTGCTTTCAATTATCGAATAATTATCGATCGCCTATTGAGTTGCTGTCACAAACATTAGTTTAATTTATCGCTATTATATAATATCGTTATTATATAATCGCGCGGATTACTTTGTCATCTTATTTTATATTAATTCAGTCATTTCTGTGATTATACAAAACTACTGGTTTGATTTATAATCCTGACCTTCTCCGTCGGTTTGATAGCATTAGATAATTTTCTCTCTCAATTTTTTTCACACAAGTATGATATACATATATTTAGTAAAACAAGCGCATTTGAAACTTCATTACTTAGCCTCGATGAACTCAATCTAAATTAATAATTGTGCTTCTTGTAATTATTAGATCAACATAAATCATTTTTTACGTATAATTCTGAATAGTTTAGCATGCAGAATTCCATGCTCTATTTCTTGTTTGAGAAGATCATCATCGCGCGTCTTCAGTGAATGATGAATCACCGACGTTATGATTAACACCATTGACTTTGACTTTGCTTGGACAACTTGTACATGTAATAAATTTACAATAATTTAATAAGAAATTTTTAATACTATAATATATAATCTATCAATAGTATTTAAAATTGTACGGTTTGTTTGTAATATTTGTTTAAGATGCTCGATAAGTTTATTTTCGTTTTTCTTATGCGATCGTTGCACGAGATTCATATTTGTACCTATATTCAACTGTTCCGTCGCATTGAACTCAAGCTAGCTGTTTAACCCTGCAGCGACGTTTTCGATTTTGAAAGTTTTATTAAATCAAACTTACAAGATGTGTGTAAGTGTGTGTGTGTGTGTGTGTGGTGTGTATGTGCATATGCATATATGTGTTACACTAATTAATTAACTAGTGTATCCCGTGACATGAATAAAAATTATCGATTAAGAATTCGAAGATTCGGACTTATATATTCGCGAAAAATGATAAGCGATCCTACATTCACCATCTTGAATTGATAGAAAGAAATGTGTATTTGTGAAGTGCTATCGCTCGCTCCCAATCTCTGCGAGGAGCTTCCGCCCCGGTGGGGTGTAGCAGCTGGCGTGCAACGGCCAATGGGCAACGCGGACATAGGGATGACACTCACCCAGTGCATGCCGGTGGTAGGAGGGGCGCGCTCCTCATACACTCCCATCAGGGTGGCCGCTGTCGCGGGGTAGTTCCCGCAGAGGGTGCGCGACGCCGATGTTACTCGGGGGGGAGTCCCGAGGGATCCGCTTGCCGATAACGCGGAGATGGCGTCCGCTGTGGCTCGGGTCCTCTCTTCTTTCCACCTCTACCGTTCACCCTCGTCCTCCTCTCTCTCTCTCTTTCTCTCTTTCTTTCTCTCTCTTTCGCGCTATTCCCCCCGCAACACTCCCGATATTACGACACTATAACGTGGGGGATGAATCCCTCGTGACACCTTTGAGAATAGAATCGAGGGAAGAGCCCTCACGAGTGCATCTCGCTTTTTGCTACTGAAGTCGACGGCAAGTCCGCGAGTTATTATACGCAAACAACACCCATGTCACTTCACTCGACTTGCACTCGAGTCTGTCATCGTGCTGCGACCGACGTAATTGACAGTCCAAGACTCGTGACTCGCGGTCTATACTCCATATCGCCCCGGCGCACTGCGATGTGTAACGACGACGACGAGACACGAATGTCGAATCGAGCGCGTCCGCGCACCCGTTACTGGAACAATTTCCACCCGGTTCACACCGCGAAAAGTCGGCCGTAGGTGGTGACAAAGATATCACCCACTCGTAACTGTTCCTTCACCACCGGAGGAACGTCCAGTAGTGTGTATAGGGGTGGTCTCTCGGGCCCATGTGCTCCGTCGATGAGACGCGCGACGCCAAACGGAGCAGCTTATTGCACGAGACGAGGAACGACCTCGGGCTGCGCCAAGATAAGTGCGGACGGTTCCGACGAGTCGGAGCCGCAATACGGAGTGAGGGTACCAGCGAGGCCGAATCCAGTCCCCGGGTGTCCGGCAGCGCCGTCTGGCGACAAAACCAGGATCAGCGGCAACATCAACGGGAATGGGACGAGCTCCGACTTCGCGTCAGGCCACACCCACATCGCCCCACTCGTCGCGAAATACGCGGGTCCCGCCCCTTTTGTGGGCTAGCATACTCGTTTGTGATGAAGCGTTCACTTCAGGCGAACGGGTTTGCTCGAGAAGGACAGAAGGAAGACCGAGGGAGAAAGTAGTCGGCGCCGTTGCGCCTTGCATTGTCGTAACCTCTGGGGTAATCATGAATCGTACGTAGAGGAGTATTGTAAAGATCTTTTCTTCCCAGCAAAAAGAAAGCATCTTGTTCTTTCATAAAACAATGTAAAAAATTTTAATTAATCTCTTATTGTTATATAGATAAAGTTAGTAAGAGTTTTAAACAGAGTTTTAGTCACATCATATTAATAACTTGGCATACATGAAATCCACTTTAAAAAGAAAAACATTGAGAATGCTGAAAATTAATTTAAACAAACTTAAATTAAGTGATTTATATCAACTATTCCCCCACAACTAGTGTTACCACTACACTTGTCAATGTTACTTTTGCACTCACAACTTATCATAAACTGTTTTAAGATCTTTTTGATCAAAAAAATCTCTTTTCCTCCTTCATCTCCTTGAGAATTTACAGAACCATGTACTTTTCACAGGTAGATGATACAAAAAGACCACTATTTTTCTTTGCCGGCGCGGAGTAACATTTAATCCCTTTATCCTCTTGCCACTGTTATGTTTTCCCCAAAAAACGATGCGGAGAAGGAGGACGATCTCTGAGCTGACTGAGGGACCGTAGAGCGACCGTCCGATATCCCGTCATAAAGAGAACCGGTTTCGTCGCGACGTATAGACGGAAACCGTCGCTTCGATCAGAAATTCCTGGGTGCCTCGGTGTCGCGATGATGGAATCCGCGAAAACAGCGCTTGCGTTTTCGCTTGACCCGCGCCATCATTGTTGCGCACTGTCGTTTTCATGCGCGGTTGCGATTAAATCGAGTGTTTACAAGGGAAACTGACCAGTGGAATGCAGAAAAACACGTCGGCGAAGTGAGCTGTCGGCGGCTACAGCACTCGGACACGAAATCTTTAAACCGGAGATCTCATCGCATCCCAATCATATATTCAAATTTTATAGTTACGATTAGTCGCTGATAAAAGAGCAACGGAGGACGAGCGATACACGAGAGCGATACGGACTTCTTTAAAATCCGCATGCGGTAGTCGTCGAATAAGAATCGACTGGCTGGTCGACTTCAATTTGTGAATCACACAAAATTTAAGCGCGCTACTTAAATATAATTATCGACTTGAACTTTACACGGAGATACAAGTTGTAAAATATTTTTCTATTCTTTCTCTCAGTACAAGCGTATATAGACGATGTCGGATATATTTTCTCTTGTTGTAGACTTTCCGTAAAACGGGATTTCTGAAAAATTCGGCAGACTTGGTTATTAGAACGCGCGCGGTATTTTCGGTATTATTCTCTTCTATATAAACGAAAGGTGATTTGCGAGCGGTAAACCGTAAAGCAGCTTCCGAGTTGAAAGTGGTGGCCGGGTCGAGGGCAGCCGGTGCTTTTGAGATTTGTCTCTGGTTAATATCCTTGCGCGTACCTGGATAGAGAAAGGGGCTTCCGTTGGTTTACTGGTGAAGTTTCATCGCTCTTTACACTTTCGGCTTCGCGCACAAGCACGGACGGGAAGCATCAAAGGCGTAAATTCTCAAGAGTTGGAATTCAAATCGCAGAAAAAAAACAGAGAACAAACAAGTAGAACTACGACAGAGAGAAAGAGAGAGAGAAAAAAAATCTTTATTTAGAAAAATTTCTTTTCCAGAGAAATGAACGTGAAATATTACGAAGTAAAGAAACTTGTTCAAGTAGAAATCATTATACATATATATTTACATTTTAAAATATTCTAAATTACAAACCGACAATCTATAAATAACGGTGTGTGAAAGTAGCAATTTGCAGAATTTAGAAATCTCGCGCTTTCCAAATTAATTTCAAAATCCAAACGGAAACTGGTAAGAGTGATTCTGCAGGTATAAACATACAAATCAGATGTTTATGTCTAACACCGCGTGATATGATTCAACAGATATACACGCGATATGATACAAACATTTCTGTTTCGCACAAGTACCCGTACCGTACGGGTAATTATATAGAATCGATTTTTACTTGTCGTACGAGCAGACTATTCAGATGTCTGAGAATACATATTTCGTGGCTCACAGAGCCAGTTCGTGCAACGTGACGCTTGAAGGGCGGCCGTCGCGCGCATCTTGCGCCGCGGAAAGGACATCCGTTTTCCTGCGCGGTCCTGCCTATGTTCCCGAAATCGCTTGTGAGCTAAACGGTCCACCCAGCGGTTATTGTCGCCATTGTAACCGCGGTCGCTGGTCGGCGGGGCACGCGTGCTTCTGTATACGACGAGAGCAGCGCGACAAGACTCTACAATGAGCGGGTCGAGCCGATTATACGCAGGTTTCACAACGTTACAATGAGAAGGACCTTGTAAATGTTCGGACATCGAGGAGAGAGTTTTAGGGCGGGAGAGTTTAGAGTCTTTCTAATAATTCTTGGGTCACCGGTGTGTCGTAGAGACCTTTCACATATATATTACATATGTATATATTTATATACATATTTGCGCAGTCAATACATAAACTGCATTGTAAATAAACATGTTACACGTTCATCTTTACGTTATTTTTACAATGTAATTGCGAGGGCACGCGTGGAAAATATCGAAGAGCTCATAATCGCCATGCAAAGAGTAACAGATCTAAGATAATTTATTACAAACTAAAGAAAAGATAATATATGTAAGATTTTTAGCAAAGAAAATTTAAAATAGGAAATTGCGTTATAATACGCACTAACTAGAGAGAGAATACAAAAAATTCTATACAGAAGTGCGCGCCTTCTGCGGATACAAATGCGCCAAAGTACACCAGAGGGTGGAGAAGAAGAGGAGGACGAGCGACAACGGCACCACAATGGTCGAGAGCCGTAAATGTCCGGCAAGAAAACCGCGCGCCGCTTGCCCATTGTGGAGGCAGCGAATGCATATCCCGGAGAGTCGACCGATCGAAAACGCGTGCTGGTGAATGGCCAGCACGAGGATTACATGCTCATTCAAGGCAATGCAACACGCGTCGCCGCCGCCACCGCCGCCGCCCTGTTGTTGGCGGATCTTTTTTTTTTTTTCTTCTCTTTCTCACGACTGGTTCAACCTCTTTCACAAATCAAGGAATTCGTAGGACGAAGGGAAAAGCGACTTAAGTTCGAGCACGCGGATGATCGCAGGATCAGTCGATTAACCCTCAACCAGTAGTGTTGTCCGACCAGGAAGAACTCCCGTCGGTTTCTTTCACCGCGCGGTTCTATATTTTTCCGCTCGTTGCTCTCTCGTCATCTCTTTCAAGAAGCTGCGGCTTCTGATTTTTCGCAACGGGAAGAGAGACCGGAGCTTAATTTTGTGACCGCGCACGGAGCAAATTAACGCGCGGTCGGTTTTATATATTTTCACGAACACGGTGTACATTTGTTTCAATGATCGAACCAACTTTATCAATGATCAAAACAAAACTTTATATCCTACAAGATGGATACGCGAATCCAGCCGGTACGACACGATCGGAATCAGTCATTAGTGCACCCGTAAGTACGTCATCATTTGTGCAGTAATACGTCACGATTCTCGCCTAACGCGGTCACTTTATTGGCAGGATTTTCAGATCGTAAAGCAGCAGCGCGTGCCGATCAATGAGCACTGCGTGGATTATGGGAGTTGGGTGATTCGTTGTCGAGGAGGCACGTGTTCCGCGGTAACACGTGCCCGCTCGACGACGAGCTTTACGAGGGATCGCGGGACGATCGACTGACGGAATGGTTCTAAAGAGCGAAAGACCCTTTTTCGGTGTACCTCTCTCATGTATTCAACAACGTTCGCTATGGATTACATTACACGCTCGCTTTATATACATATGCTGATTGATTTATCCTTGCAAATTTTATTCATTTCCGCTGATTTTTACTCGAGATATGCGAATAAAGTCTTTTTTTTTTTTAATATGTATAAATTATACACACGCTGTTTCGTGTTTGCAAATTTATGCGCGAGAATTGCCCGTATGATACAAACGCGAAACTTCATCTGCATCAAGTGGCGCAAAACTCAACGACCACTGGAAAGGGGGGCGAGTGGGGAAGGGGAAGCGACCATTCCGTCTGAAAGTATCCCCGGGAATGAACTCCGCGCGCGTCTATATTCGCGGGACTTAATGCGCGCGATTCGTATGCGCCGGGGTCCCGCAATCGCAATAAACTGCGCGCGGTAAGCGCGGTGCGTTTGCCGCGTGGTCCCGTATACGACGCGAGAGAAGCTTGGGCGCAAAACGGCGGCGAAAAAAATTGAAAATCTCGTCGAACCACTCACGCCGGACTCGACGCGCCGGCCGGCAGTTTGCGAGAAATTAGTATGCGCGATGTCTCGGATATTTTTTGCGCGAGTATGCTCTCTCGCTCGCCGATGAGACCGCCCGAAGATGAAAAAACCTTGTGGGTATATGTACCTTCCGAAAGAAGATTCGAAAGCGCGTCCGCGAAGTTTCGGAATTTATAAGATCTCTTTAGAAGAACATTTTAATTGCTTATCTCCGAAACATCTCTCGGGGAATGCATTTTTTTAAATTGCACTGCGTGCAATGTTTTGATTTTTTTTTTTTTTTTTAACAAGATCTGTAAGAAATCTCGAGAGATATCTCTGTTGATAACACAAGGGAGGATATGTGTATCGCGTGGAAATTTATTTAACTGCGTAAAGAAAAAGACACCTGAGATTCGTAGCAAGAATCTGACGACGACGACGATTCCTCCCTCTCTTCCTTGTATCGAGAAACGTTCTCTCTTATAGAACGACGCGAACGGATATCCTCTTACCGACACGTGGCTCGCACGTGCCCTTTTGCAGACTAGTCCTGCGAGAGCCGAGGAGAGGGTTCCTTCCAAACGCGATCCTATAAGGCTATTAATTAAGCGAGATTCAAGACACGTCAGACTCCGAGGAGAGACTGTACCGCGCGCGCAACTTCGTGACGTGCGTCACGTTTCCGCCGGCTTTGAAATTCGGCACGGACCAATTGCCGGCTTCCAATTCTATTTATCCCGATATATCCGAATGTTCCCTCTTGATAAAAAGCTGCGCGGGATCAAGTGTCATTAAATGCTTCGTCAATTTTCGACTTTGTCGGAAAATTAAACTATCAGTTATTTAATACTGTAATGGTAACCTTTTTTCGATATTATTTTCAATGTAAAATATTTTTATTTTTTATTTTTTTCGAATCAACAATGTGTTTTTAATCATCTTTCTGACAAGATTTGCGGCTGAAAATAGAGCGGTCGTAAAAAAAAAAAAAAAGACGGGACGTTTTCATAACGTTTTATCATCCGGCTTATCGTTCGGGGCGCGTGTTTCCCCAATATTTCGCCTCCATAAAAATCTCATAAACAATACGATCAGCCTGAGCGCGACAGGACGTGTGTTGTCCTGCACCCCATCCGTTTCATGTTACAGACTTCCAGGATTCATCCATCAAGCCGGAAAAAAGCCCCGTCGCGATGAAACCGCCGACGTGGCAGCTCGTGATTGATAAAACGTCAAATTAGTTAACTTAATCTCGACATTGTAAGCCGCTCACTTTTGCGCGTATCATAAAAAAAAACAATGTATTGCTGAGTTACAATAATAAGTTCACGGTTTAAGTTTTTACAAAAGACATATTATGCGGAATGCTCGTACGAATTTTGACGTACGAATGCGTTCATTCACACAAAGTTCAGTCCTTCGATCCTTTTCCTTCTGGTAAAATGGCGCACGAGCTTACTGATTCCACACACTCGGCGGTAAACTCTCTTTTTAAATGAGCGAGCATGCTTTGGTTAATTTGTGTGAAATCATCCGTTTATACCTTCGACACGGCTCAACGTGTCGTCACGCCCTTTTGTGCCTTTTTTCCAGCCTTTAAAAATCGGTCACCTTTAAAAGGTTCTTCGGGCACCTGTGTGATCCCTGAATTTAGGCTGTCATCTATTTACCGTTTCGCCCGATTTCTCAATTCTCGCTTCTGAAACCTTGTAGGATATAATTGTTTCGTTTATCGCGGCGCTACTTTGTCAGGTGATCAAACCTCAATCGTTTCGGTTTTCCAAACTAGGAAAAAACAAGATTTTTTTTTTTTGAAGGAATTAAACCGCCTGTAATTCTTCAGATTTCAAACTCCGCGTGATACAAAAGTCGCAGGTTTTACACCGAAAAAAATACGTCGTCGTCGTTTATTATTTGCACAAGTCGATGTTTACTCGCAAACGCGGCCAGAAACTCGACGTCCGCGCCGTTTTCGGTCTCTCTCTCGAAAGTCCGACTTTCGCGAGCAGACTCCGAAGTGGCCGGTTATTTATGGCTGGATGTATTCGTGGTGGATATAAACGTCGGTTATTGCAAACACTTAACAGTCCGTATATCAATCAGACGCCAACTCGATGCGCGCAGCCCCCTCGAAAGAGTGAAGAGGGTGACGCGGCTGCGCCGCGCCGCTTCTTCTTCCCGATGCATCATGCGAGGCGAAGTGCATCATCGTCGACGCGCGTTCGATACACTCGACCGAGCATTGCTCGGTGAATTGCGCGCGAACCCCGATGAAAACATGCGCAAACATCAACGATATCTCCTCTCAATAGTATTATCGTTTATTATTTATTGCTTTGCACACCACCGAATTGTAATCTCGAATACGAAATTCGCGGACGCAAAGTGGATAAATTTTTTTTTACGAAAAACAAGTTGCAATTCTTTCAATTATTAATTGAACAAACGTATGTTGGTTTGGAAAATTTAAATTTGTGTTTATTACACGCGGATTTAAAACAGATCTGTTTTTCTTTGCTTTCTCTCATCTTTTTGCTAAAGTTTTGTCGAAAAAAATGAAAAAACAAGTGTGATTTTTATTACGTACGCGTCTTGATAATTTCCACTGAATTTTTGTCTCATCTCCGTCGCGAACTACTCAACAAATCCTGTAACATCATCCTGTGCGTTTCGCGGTCGGGACGCGTAACTTCTCAATCGAGAATTTACGACACTTCCATTCCGGGTGTTTTTAACTAGTTTATACAGCGCAATCGAGGCGCGTCGAAACTATAAACGGACATAAATGGATACTCATTCAGAATCCCACTGTTGGGCCACTCGTGTCGTAAAACATGGTTTTTTTTTTTTGTTTCCGACGCATCGCCAACCCTAATAAAACAGCAGCTGCCCCGAGACTTTTCACCGTGGCATTATAACACCTGTCATCCCGTGGAAAATCCACCAAGGCGTGTTGATTTTCACGCGCGAAAAAACCTTGTTGTGTTTGTTCCTCGAGTGTTACTGTGAAGTACTACACTCGTTAGTTCGCGTCTTCTTCGTTTAAAGAAAAAAAAATCCACACGCCCACTCCTTCCCTTCAAAAACCAATTAAATTTATCTTATTTCCAGCTGTTTTATTAGAGCGTTACACACGTATCGGCGATTGCTATGCCGCGGTGCGTTTCGCATAACAGAACAAAACACGCGATGCATATGCGCGGCGTTAAACTCCGCGGTCCAGCCTGTCTCGCATCCGAACTCTCTTGGAGTTCAATTCGCCCCTCTCTCTCCTCTCTCTCTCAATCCGGCTCTAATCTTCCTCTCTAATCCGAGTCTCGGCGTCGATTTTCTCGAGGCCGGGGCGATCTTAGACCACCGGTGCAACACCCGTGAGGAACGAAAGGATCACTCGTGGGCATCGGCGCAGCTGCGCGCACAGTGCAGTCGCATAATTTATGGCATCGACAAGGATGAAGGATGGAGGGAGACGAGAGGCAGAAGTGAAGAGTAAGATCGAAGAGGAAAGGGGGAGGAAGATTAACAATACGAGAGCGAGAGGGAGACAGGTTGGCCGCGTCGGACATTAAGATACCAAAGGGGGAGGTAGTATAAGTAGAGAACGCGCGGCGACAAGCATTTTTTATGTTCTTTATCGACCTTATCAAACGGCTGGTAAGTATCCCGGCGATGTGACTCGAGCGCGACTGCTCGATGTCTCTCGCACTTCTTGCGAACGTGCGTCCTTTCATCATCCTTTCTCCTGTTTCTTATTCTCTTCCAAGTTGAATGATAATTATTTTTACGAGAGTCATCGTGCGAAATCCGTTAATGTCTGAAATTATCTCGTTCGCAAACGTGTTGATATTGAGTCGCGAAATTGTATTATTTCGCATCGCGCGCCTTATTTTTCCCGTCCACCCCCCCATTGAGTTCTTCGTTCCCCGACGTTTCGAGATCGCACGAAAAGACACGAAAAAGTTATCGCGCGCAATCGTTGTGATTTGTTCGCGCCGTGAACTCGCTACTTCTTCGCAGGATATACATCCGTGCGTTTCCGCTGCAACCGCGGCGAGGATTTATCGTCTACAACCGCCTCGTTGCAGCTGTACCGTGAAATCTACGAGCGGACTGTATCGGTCATGACTTTTTTGCCGCCTTTGCCGTGTACGGAGGGGGAAAGAAACGAAAAACGTGGAACGCACACATTTTTCCGATATCGCGCGCTTTTTCACCCTCTCCCCGGACATTTCTTTCGTTCGCGTTTAAGATCGAAGAAACGGGAGTCAATTTCAAGCCGTGCGCAAGTTTTGGAAAAATAAAACCATGAGACGTAATTAATTTTATGTACGTGGAATATTAAAATTTGTCAAATCACAATAAAGTTTAATATCATTCAGTGATGTGCACTTCCTTCCCTGCTGAGTCACGATTAAACACGTCACTATGTTATCTTGTTTTGCGTAAAAACAAAAAAAAAACAGACCACAAATCTTCACCGGAGATTTGCGGAAAGATTCTTGCCGGACTTAAAGTCAGGTCAGTGAACATTCACACGAACACCAGCGTCGCGATGACGCTGGAAACAACAGCAACGAGGCAACGGAATCAGGGAGCCGGTACCAGCTTTAGCTGGCTGGTGAGCTAGCGGTTCGTTTCAGATCTAGATCTCAGATTTAACTGCTAGATATTAATTAGGCGAGAGCGCACTGCTCGTGTGCGTCCGTGAATTCTAACGGGGGTTGCTGCATAACGGCCGAACTCACCGAATTTTGTCGCTTTCAGGCCGATAAATTTGCGGAAACACGAGAAAGTAGTTTCCTTCGTAAATTTGTTTGCCACCGGATGGCACGGAGTATATACGGTTCTTTTATATAATCTTCAAGGATACGTAAACGTCTGGCGTTGAGGCCACGTACGGTCGTTGAGTTGCGCATTTTTTTATTTCCCCGGCAAGCTCCGCTTAATCGCCGCGAAACTCGCGTACTCTATCAATTTATATGAATTAGCATTGTTAAATCTCTCATTGCACGCTTGAGTCCTCATCAAGATCGGAAGCGGCTCCTTGGTGCACGTCCTCAATGAGATTTCCGGTGCGCGTCTCATCGAAAGCAGACCGTCGTCGCATTATATTATCGCCGGCTGAAGAAGGGAGAAAGGGGAGGGACGACCTTAAAGGGAGGAAGGTAATTTCAGAGGTAATTTCCGAGCATGAACGCGAGAATGGGAAGCAACTCGAGTGCGTCTACCGTGTTCCTGTCATCGATGGATCGCGCTTCGCGCTATCTGATGGTGATTATGCAAGTGGCGTTGTACAGCTGTGTGCGTGTGCGCGCACAATGTATAATAATAAAAAGGCCCGGCGCGTCTTAACGGGCAACAAATATGCATTAGGTGTGTTCGCGTGCACGTTCCGAGAGCGAGCAAGCGAGCTATGTGAACATGTTATACAGGGTGGCCATAGAAGATTCGCGCGTTTTTTTAGGCTAAAACCTTCTCGACTATTTTTTTTTGTCTGCATAAAATATGACATAAAATTTTAGCAAATGTTTTCGATCTCACGGATCGAACTTTTCACTAAATCTTTTCTGAAGGATATCAATTTTTTTCAAAAAGTTCTCTTCTTTGGACGTCACAGTTTATTTTTATTCTTCAAGTCTTGAATCACTTCAACATTTTTGTTTTGACAAAAGATACCAATTAAATATCTTTTTGCCAAACATCAGATAAAGAAACGACGACATTTGCTAAGAAAATGCAAAATCGCATCATCGTTTCTTTTACGATCCACCCTATGTTCTTATATTTCATAGGAAGTCTGAAACAGCTTGCCGCAGGAATCAACCACGCGATAACCTAGCGTCTCTGATTGGTAATTAAACGCATGACAGCCGACTGCATTTTCATCGCCTGCTTTTTCTTCATTTTTCCATTGTCTTTATCTCTCGGTCGAATCTCTTCTTTCAAATCGAAAAAAAAAAAAACACTTGCTGCGATAAATTTTTCGATATTGTCGATCGCGCGATATGATTTCAAATATCTATTTGTATCTTCCTCATTAATCTTCTGTTTGCTCGAAACCAAAATATGCATCTACAATGTTTTTTAGTTATTTATCTTCAATTTGAATATCGGACATCTGAGATTTTGAATAATGGAACAAGCACGGCGGTTTTTAATTTCTGCGATACTCTTTTTTTTTTTCCCGCGACTAACGTATAGTTAATGATATGACCGTACGACTTAGGAAAAAGGGAGGATTTAACAGACGATAAATGAAACAGCAACGGATAATTGCGAAACCACCAGACCAACAAATTCATTTTGCTACGCAGGGATCCCGCTCTCGCGTTGCTTATTATCGTTTACAAAAATATACACACGCTCTTCGCTTAGACGTCAACGTTTTTTTTTTAATTGTTTCTCTCATTCAGAAAACGAGCAAACGCGCGCGCGCGCTCATCAGTGTCAAACAAGCGAGTAGAGAGCGAATAGGCCGTTCCACAATGGGGGAAATGGTTAGACCGCGAAGTTCGCATTTTCAGAATATTTTACTTTTCCTTTCGCACGCGCACGCACCGCACTTATATAACGTGTAAAATTTATGTGAAAGTAATTTAATTAATGTAAAAAATGAAATTGTCTGTTGCATCGTTACTTATACCAAAACAATTTTCCTATATTAAGTTTCGTGTAAAATATGTGTGTGAGAACAATATATATATACCTATGATATAATATTATAAAAAAGTTTTATAATTAATAAATTACATTTTGTTTTAACGTATAACGTAAAAATTTGTAAACGATATAATAATATAAAATTTGTCTTATGTTATTTAATGTCCGTCTCTTATTTGAAACATCATGTGATGTCTGTAAGGGGGAGAGGAGGAGAGTCTCCCCGCTCTCGCATGCCACGGGTAAAGCACAGCAAACAACAACTTTGCCCGTTTCCTTTTACACATTAAATCTCGAGCGAATCGCGAATCCCATGGGGAATTGCCATGGGGCACGCATCGGTCGTCTCTCTTTCGGTGTATGTTAGCGCAACGCTCGCGCGCGCGCTGTGCATCGAGGCGACTCGAGGATCACGAAGTCGCACCCAAGAGGGGCACCGCTGAATGGCATTATGGGTATGTGGGACCGAGGCTTGCGAATCCTTCGTCTCGGTTCTTAGTCTCCCATGCCACCTGTGATCATGATTAACTCTCTATGGCCTAATGTGACTTCATGCTACCTGCGTTGTGATTAACTAGCACGACTTCAGAGACCATGTATCTGTTTTCTTTCCTGTGACATTAAGGCCTGGATCACGGAAACGTCGAGATTGATAAGAAACGTGTGCGCGCTCATCATGCGTGTGTACGTGTGCGAAGATATAGACACGTAATAATAATTTGCGTTGTTGATCTGTACGCGATAAGACCGTAAATGACATACCCTTGTAGAATAATGTCTCTCTTCGAAGACGAATCTGTTGTGCAACACACACGTAGAGAGCATTTCAACGCATCCTAAACGCATTGTGAACGCGGCATCGCTTCTAGGATATTGCACGTTCCCAAACCGCACGACGCTCGTAATCTCCCATATTTACACTGACCGCCGTGAATAAAACTGTTACATTATGTTTTGGCTTTTCCACATGCGCGCGCGCGCGCGCGTACGCACGCCCGATTGGGGACCGCGTCGCCCTTTCCCGCCATTCCTATCATAAACTGGACATGGGGCTGTATAATGCGGCAGTGCTCCGAGATATGGTGGTCGCGCATATGCAATTAAACGAAGAAAAATGTAGCGGACCTTCTGGATCGCGCAAATATATATATAAAAAAGTGTAAACAACTCGGACTGGTTTTTCGAATATCTTAATATATACCAGTACGTATGTACATAGAAATATAATTTTCTAAATTACGCATAAAAATACACACATGTGTGTATTTTCTAGCAACAAGAAATCCTTGAAGTTTAATAGTTTTACAATAGTTTAATAGTTTTACATTTTTATTTCTGTTATTGCGCGCACACGAGTTTGCTTAACGGAAGAGAATCGCAATAGCGCGGAAAATCAGCCGCCAGATATCCAGGCCAGCTTGAACTGAGCAAGTTGTATACATTTACTCGACGAGCATTGCTTGTAAATGCAGGACGTGCGATATATATGCGCGTGCATTATATTATTGCAAAGTTAATTGCCGTTTTATAATATGGCGCGATATATCTTGACGTGCGTTAAACGCGACGCGGAGCTCGGCAATAACTCGTTTCGGATGCCAAGCAAATGAATTGTTTGAAGAGCCGATTTTTCAGAAACTTCGAACGTCCAAGAAGAATTTCGCGACGAATATTTTTAGACTTTTTTTCCCCAATTTCAATTATTTAAAATTAAATGTAAAGCGTAAAATTAAAAATGTCAAACTTTTCCAGATGTCGCGTATTGGCTTTTAAAACAAAAAATAGTAAAACTTTGTGTATCAGTCCACTATTTAAAAATTTTTCACACCCGCGTGCCTGTCTAGTTTCGAAGATTCGTGTTATTGCTCATGTCCGAGTCCTCCTTAACTCGTTTCAACATAACACTACGATTCTCGTCGGAATGGGAATGGATTTAAATGTGTCAGTTAGTTAATTATATCGGCAATATAATTTCTCCCGTCGTAACGATTTCTCGGGAGAACGAAAGAAGAAAAGGTCGGTGCACGCGGTGACTCAATAGAACGAATAGCGGGCATCAAAAAGAAATTGCCCGTATTAAGTGCCCCATAAAGGCTTCTATTAAAGAGGCTATATGGACGGCTCGTTGACCGGCTCGGACCATGTACCACGTAGCGCATCGCGGGGCACCTGCCGCACCGTGACGTGCCGTGAAGCGCCATGACGCGCCACGACGCGCCACGACGCGCCGTGGACGAGTGTCGGATACGCCGTGACGAAGAAACGATTGCATATATATCGTATATCGCGCAAATTGCGCTGAAAAATTCACGAGTTCTTTCCTCGTCTCAATTCGTCCGATCGAAGATCTCGGCGCCGAGTTTTTCAAGATTATTAAATTGAAAAGTGTCGAAATAGAAACAAACACGAAAACATTTATTCGTTATTTTGTTTTACTTCTGACGATCGCTATTTTTTCTGGAAATTTAGCGACGAGATTATCGATATCAGTATCTCTCCGCGCGAATTACCGGTCGTAGCGCAAACAACCGCATGTACATACGTTATAAGCGGAACGCAGGGGTGAATTTTGTGTGAGCGTTAATCGCGCGGCTTATAAAAGTAATCGCGCCCGATGGACGATCGTATAAGTATACATCGCGTAGACGCGCGACTTACATATATATATATACATATATATATAAGACTTAATAATTATTCATCTGTATACGAACGGGAGTGAGATCAAGTTCCGGTCACCGAGCGAAGATGTGTTTATCCGATACGTATGAATGGCAAGCACCTGCCACACCGATATACAATTAATGCTAAACGATCGGCTAACATGCGAGCCTCTTACGCGTGTATGCCTTCACGTCTTCAGGAATCAACGGTCATCCTGCATTGACGCGCTTTTGCTGTCGGATACGTCACGAATTATATACGCTTCTTGCAACGTGAATCGCGCAACGGAGTAGTGCTTGATTCACACCATCGGTCAGATCTCGTAGTCTCTGGTCAAGATCGGTTATTTTTTTTCTGTTAAAATTCAATGCCTCACCGAGTTTGCATTGTGACTGTTGCTCACCAGTCGAGTCAATGCTTATTTGATCTGATCGTGTTTGGATTCTCTCTCTCTTTCTCGAAAGAATTTAGTGAGAATTAAATCGCAAATTTTTATCGTTCAAGCTTGAAAATAAATTTCTGAGCAATGTGATATTTTATGTATATTTCATTACAAAGTAAAACGAGAAATTTTTACAAAATAAAATGTAGTAGCTACCGAAAACACACATTTACGGACGAATCAGTCGCTGTTGATTAATTCATAGTGTATTATTACGAAGCGCGGAACGAAACGACGGTTGTTCGACATGCTTTGCCGGATTCGGTGCCACGGGAACTTAACAAGATTCCCGGATTTTTAATGAACGCGGTTGGCACATCGGCGAGCTGGGAACGAGCAACTCTCAGCTTGTACATCCTGAGAACTAAATAATAGCCCCCGCATATATGTACGCCCGCCCGGGCTCTGTATCTGCCTCGTCGATCGATCACCATCGACTGTCTTGCAGCGTCTCATATCACCTGCTTGTGCGAATCGCTGCGCGTGCTTTGCACATCGCACAAACCGTAAAGAATCGCCATTGGAAATAAAGTCATCCGGAACGCGAGAAAGGCGTATACGAAGAGCGTAAATGTGTGTGTACGAAGCAAACGCGTGTATGTACGCGTGTCCTTCTGTAATCCTGTTTACGAAATCAAAAGATTAGAATTATGAACCGTGACGTTCCTCTTCCCTCGCCGTTTACATTTTAACGGTTCTTCACTTCCTTCCGGTCTCGATCGACCGATCGCCGCCCCGCCGCCGACGCCGCCGTGAAAATTGAGAATCGCTCGCGATTCTTGGCGCGCTCGCGCTTCACGTGGCGAGATCTCAAGCAGAAAAAAATGGTCTGCCGGATCGATAAGATCGCCTGTGTTCAAAGCCAAACAAACTATTCCACTAATTCGTGAAAGAAGTGAATCTTTCACGGCGGGGAAAACGGGCACGCTTGCGCGAGCGCGCGTTTTATCGCGTCTCTATCGAGCTCTCCGGACTAAATATAATGCGCAGTCATCATCAGATAAGTATTGGTATATTAGTGAAAGGGGGGCGGATGGGGAAGAGGGGAGAGGAATTCAACGGGAGATAAGAGAAAAGCTTGTCGCGCTTGTTGGATACCGGCTATGCGAGTCCGCAATTTAAAATTCACGAGAAAACGCGCATTATACGAAGAATATTAAGAACTGTGGAATTTACAATTTAAACGCTCTTACGTATGTTACAAGTCGTTGCGCGGAGGAAGTTCACACATATTTGTAATAAATAAGATTTGCATATCCGTCGCATTAATCTGAAGAGCGAAGCGATCGCTCTTTTTCACAACGAGACACGCAAGGAGTTTTCGAACGCCGTTTGAAACCACGATTCCTGCCAGCTGGTGACACAATTAGAGTCCGAACACGCTTCGATCGGAGGGACACCGCATTGATAAGTCGCTCACACAGCCTTCCGTTAAATGGCTAACACTGTAATTTGCTATTTGTCAACGAAGAGTGAGAGAGATTATCCTGACGCGCGTCTTTTTTTTCTCTCTCTCTTTCTTTCACCTTCGTGTCAAAAGCGCAGGAAACGACACGCATTTACACGGCTCAGCCTGTAAATGGACCGGATTAGGAAAATCTGGGGCGAGTGTTACTGTAATAATCACTCTCACGCGCGTCTCGTTTAGATGGAAACGCGAAACGGTCAAAGAAGCAACCCCCGAAAGGGCCAAAGGACGTACCGTCCACTTATCGCCGCGATCTGCGATCCTCTTGTGTTGAAATCGCGACGGATTTACATTCGGCTACGCTCTTTGTCGTCTTTATTTGCTACCGAATGCGTTTGAAAGCTCTCTTCTCGTCTTACTAAACCATGTATTTCCTGCCCAATTATGTGTCTATTTAATTTATTGTGTATGTATTTTCTGTGATAAGACGTATTTTCCCGATAAACTCGCCGCTCTCAAGTACGTTTGTTCTCTCGTAATTTTTAAAATAAGAATCTTTTATTTTAACAATCTTGAAATTTTTTTGCATTTTTTCGCAAAAATGCGATATCTTCCGTCCTTGTTCACACAGTCACCCACCGCTCGAATATCATTCATGACGGCTAAATGGAACTCAGTGTCGTCGTTTGGTCCGTGTGACGAGAATCTCTCGCCGCAGAGAAAAAGAAAGAGAGAGAGAGAGAGAGACCGGACTGACCAAAAACGCACGAAGCTAGAACGTTCAAGCGCCGGAGGCGGAAGAGAGACGAAATAGAAAGACGTGTCCTCGTGTGTGCATAGCTTTCCCACAGTTAATAAAGCTATTAACTTTATCTCGGGCCTGAAACTCATCCGAATAGGTACCCGCGGTATACCGGGTGGAATATAATTCAACTTGTTGCCTTATCCGGCGGACATCTACGACCAGTGCGAACTATGGGCTTTTAGGTCGACAGGGACTTCGGCCTCATGGTCGCGTGGCATTTTATCTACGGTTATATGCGCGTGAACACACAAGCCGCACACATGTACACGCGAGGCGGCTCCACGCACAAGCCCGACACACTCACATGTGTGCGCGTCGCGTCCGCGAAGTTGGCACGAGTTGCCGCTCTTTGAGGGATTTCATCTCCCTAAATGCTATCTGATGAGCCGTCCGGCTCGATAAGTCTCCTCGTTCGCTTTTGTACGGTATACCTAATCTGACAAAGTCCCAGGTATACATCGGGCGCATCCTGTGTACGACCGCCCCAAAAGCAGGTACGTGTGTGTATACCTTACGAAGAAGTCGAGCGAGGTGTGTATCGGAGGGAGAATCTATAGTTCTTGAAAGAGGGTGGACTCGAAAATGGTAAAGAAAGTAAGAGAAGTGATAATAAATTCTTCTTAATTTGATTTTTGACTCTCGAAGATAAAAAAAATAAGCTACGTATGTCTCTCTGTTATTTTAAATATAATTGAAAATGTATAATAAAAAAATGTCTACAGAATTTTAAAAGTATATACTTTTGTGATATACGCTATTATAGATATTAGAAGGAAGAAACTCTTTCTCTCTCTCTTTCTATATTCATGTATTAAAATCGACCGACTGAGTCAAGAAATTTATTACAAGTAGAGAAAGAAAAATGTTTTACTTCATTTTATTGTAAATTGACATCAGATTGCTTGCGAGAAATCTCAAGTCTCCGCCGTTCTCATCGTACTTCGTACTTCCGTCTCGTATCTTTCTGATCGCTGATCATCGATTATTCCCATCCGCCAAAATTCCATATCGCGACGCCTCGCGCTAACGAACCGGTCAATCCTTTCACAGAACGCATTTTCGTCACGGTTGAATATTCGTCGCGCGGCTCTTTCTCTGTCTCTCTCTCTCTCTCTCTCTCTCACACTTCTTTAATTCCATCTCCCTCGCCGGAGTGTCTCTCCCGATGAATCGATATGGCACGGGAGATCGAAGGGTGATCGGGATGATAGCGACGGATCGATCTTATCAGTTTTTGCGCGTAATTACGCGTGTTGGGCACACAGAGGGCCCGCAACGCGTCGTAAGTGGGCACACCGACGTAAGTGGCTTTAACGCAGATATCGCGATGAAGGGGCAGAGAGATCGGGGGGTGGGAAGGAGACGGAGGAAATATCCTCTGCCTGCACGGTGGAAAATCAACGCGACTGGGATCGCGCCGGGGGAATATACACGACCGTTCTGATTGAATTTCCTGTGGCAATAATTCTCCTTTACACGGGCCGCTTCGTTGCGCAGGGGTAAAAAGGCGGATGCTGTTAGCAGCGCAATTAATATCCGCGCGAAATCGTACGTCGCCCCGAGCACTCGGATTTGCGCTCTCCTCGTAGTCGGAACAAAAGAATTAGAATAAAGGAAGAAGATTTTGCGAAGCGTGTACAAAAAATGACGTGAGAAAAGATCGATCGGAGAAGGGAAGAGGGGAGAGAAATGATGGAGGGATCTTTCGCTGGATTTTACTGCGAATAGAGAAAATCATTTTTCTCTCTCGGAAAAAAAATATTCTTTAAATTGACATTTATATTTGAAACAAATTCAATTCCGACCGGCGGAGAGTCTAAACAAGTTTTATTGTTACTTTTCTGTTTCAAAAAAAAAAAAAAAATTCTTATCGCGTTGCGTAACAAATGATTTTTGATTAAAACATGATCATTTATCCAAACGTTGCGCGTTCCAATTAGTTCGGATGATCGAAATTGTTAACTGCTGTGCCGTTTGCGCCCCTGAAACATCGACATCGGCTTACGGGGATGCCAACCCCATGTTCATCCCGTTGGACGCTATATCAGAGAGCTCTGTTCAAGAAGAGAGGGAGGAAAAGGGGGAGGGTTGCCCATATAATCGCGTATTACACAGCGACCCTCGTGACCGTGCGCCGCCTGCCCGTATCTGCCCGAATCGACGCAGCCAAGCATCAAACTGGCTTACGTTGCCCGTCAAGGCTTGAACAAACAAAACCGCAAACAGTTTGTGCATGC
This sequence comes from Pseudomyrmex pallidus, assembly GCA_014825455.1. Lineage (NCBI taxonomy): Eukaryota > Metazoa > Arthropoda > Insecta > Hymenoptera > Formicidae > Pseudomyrmex > Pseudomyrmex pallidus. Next base: position 74,154 of record QVNV01008910.1, read on the forward strand.
AGCGCCAACTCCGAAATAAATCTAAACGATAATAAGGCGCCTGAGAAATGCAAATCTCCCCCTCGGACGAAGAGGGAAAAGCGATCGCGAATTTAATGTTAGTGTTACTTGTGTGTCTTGAAAACAAAAGCCATGTATACACACATATATATATATATATGTTATGCTTATAATTTTATCGCGTACGCTTGTAAAATTTTTTACGAGGACTCGGCGAACGCTGTATCGTTAGCGCCTTTTATCCGCGCGAAGAAATAATCGACCACCGTAATAACGACGGGCAATTTTCTGGGTTTTTTTTTTTTTTTTTGTCGTGCATTGAAGATCACGAAAAGTCGGCGCGTAATACACGTTCTCGGCGCCACTTTCCGTCCGTTTGTAACATGTGTCTCTCGTCTCGCGCGGAGAGAGCCCGCGGAACGAGCGCGACTTGACAAATCTGGCCGCCTTCCTGTATTTATAAACACTCTCGTGCGCTACATGTGAATCTCCGAGCCGCTGCGGCTCGGACGCAGTGACGAAGCGCGTCCTCTCTCGCCGGGCTTTTTAGTAACGCAATGCATCGTCGGGAGTAGCTTCTGCGCGTCGCTTCTTCTTTTCTTTTTTTTTTTCCTCTTTTACTCTCTCGTGCTCGCGACGTAAATCACTCGAGATTTCTCTCCGGGTCTCGTCTAGCTATGCGCGATCTCCGTTACGAGATCGTGTCCGAGAGACGTGGAAACCTAGAGACCCTTTGCTCTAGAAAGCGTCCCGGTCATCCATGTGTGTAATCGCGCGCGCGATGCGGAGTTTCTAATTTTGAAATCTCCGACTCTCCGACAGAGTCGTGACAGCGGTAATAGTAGCACAGTGATAAGAACGAAGTTCGTTTGCTAAGTAAATAATTTCCGGAGTTTTTTTACATACATGCAAACATCGCAAATGGAATAAAATATTTCAAACACACGACAGGCGCTCAATTTACGAGATAAGTCGTTCGAGTCGTTTGTAAAAAGACGGACGGAGATCACATATGTATTTCGAGATTGATTCCCGATAAGAGTTCCCGCCGACCCAACGTCGCTTTTCTATTGAAACAGACCGCGGACGTAAAAATAAAAAATGAAAAATTGCGCGCACTTCAAAAGATTTACTTCGTCAACTCGCGGGAAAAACGAGCTTTGAAAACAAAACGTCCGTACGACTTTATCTCGATTTCTGAAATAAGTCGAAGATTCTACCTATGTGGCGCGTTACTCCGCGTTTCGGAACGACATTAGATTAATCCTTCTACGCGGAGCAGAGTGTTTTCGGAATGTAGCTCGGAGAGTCCGATCCCTCGGAGAGATTTGTTCCCTTGAAAATCTGTCCGGGAACGCGTCCGAGACGGTTCCAAAGATTCCTTAGAGGGAGATTTTTCACGTTGAATTCTTGAATATTTTCATATTTCTTCGTGAGAGAGTGCAACAATTAAAGTTTGGTTTCGAAATAATAGAGACTCGCGTAGACGGTCTCGTATCGGTTTGCTCCTTGAAGATCTCTCTCTTTCTCTCTCTCTCTCTCTTCCTCTTAGCTTCCCTTGCTCTCAATTTCTGTCTCGCTACATCTCAGTCGTTTTTACGACGCTTTGAGTCGCGGGCGTCGCGGCGGAATGCGCTAATGAGGACTTGGCTACCGTCACACTTTCCCCCTTCATCATTTCATGCCACCCCAACTGCGTCGACGTCGGGTACAGTTGCAACTTTAGGCTCGACTGAACATCAGAAGTGAGGAAATAAAAAAATAAAAAAATAAAAAAAAAGCGCGCAGAGAGGAGATATGGAGTTTCATCGACGAGCGATATTTTTTTTTTTAACGCGGGAGTCTCTTTCGATGAAAAAAAATAAGGTTCGACGGATATCAATTACAACGACCTCGTTATAATCGCCAGCGTTAATTTTACGTAACGTTGCAAATTTAGAAGACACGACACGATAGTACGGTCGTGTATATATAAAGCGTCGTCGTCGTCGTCGTCGCGTGGCAATTGCGACGAAACGACGCGCATTGCTCCGCGTGTAATAAAAACGAACAAGCTCGGCGCATTAAGCCAAGTAATGGGCGCCTTTCGAAAGGAAGCACCGCCGTGAAGCCGGTGGCTTGCTTATCGAGCGCCACTGCTAAGTGTAATACCCCATGACAAAGTGGCGCGTCTGAATCGTTGCGACGAGGACGCGCCTCGTCGGCATCCTTGACCATCATCCGGTCGTGAGCGAACATCGTTGGCAATGATGCAAATGTATGTCGGATCAGATCCTTAAGATCTACTTTCTGCGCGTACTATCTCTCACACAACTTGTTCTTTACAATTATCTCGCTCTCATCGGTTATTTGTGATAATTACAATTACAATTTACGTTTATCTGTTATTACAGTCGTAAGACTCGACATTTTTTCGCTAAGAATAAAAAGAATATTTGGAGTATAAAATTTTATTTTTATTTCTTTTTTTTTTTTTTATATGTTTTTTGGGGAAAGGAAGAAAGGGCTTATCCGATCGGATAGCGCGCAGAACCGAAGTCAAGGCCGCGGCGTTATTGCAAAATCCGATGGTATCTCCGGTGACTGCCCGGGCGACGTAGTACGTGTCCATCTCGATGCCCGGGAGCCTTTATCATCGCTTGCTCATCGATCCGTGGCGCGATATACACGTGCCCATGCACCAGGACGATCGACGTTAATCGAGTAACGCCGCGCGTTTACAGCTTAGCGACATGCAACTAGTGTCTGCCGAGCAACTTTCGCAGGGGAAAAGAAAAAGGCAGGGGAGAAAGAGAGAGAACTCGATTTAGAGGCGGCTGTGAAAGAAGGCGCGATGCCGTCCTGATGCGTCCGACGCATGCAACGAAAGACCCTCCGGGTTGCACCAGAAAACAATGCTTATACTAATATGCTAATGAAACTTCGCGTTCCCTTCATATATGGTGCGAAGAGAAGAGGAAGCATGAGATCCTCTCTGCGCGAATTCAGTGAGGCCGAGCTGATGATATTAGCGGCGACAGCACGGCGTGTGAAAACACGCTGAATCCAGTATCCACTATTTAAATACCAAGAGAACGCGAATTGCTTTTCTATAACAAAATGTTTGTCTCTCTCTTTCTCTCTCTCTCTCTCTCTCTCTCTCCCTTGATGCGCAATTTCTTTGTCATTAAATGTATCTTATCTGCGGCATTTAATGTTGCAATATTATCTGATATGCGCTTGGATTTTGGATTCGCGCAACAGGCAACCGTATAAACACACGCTCGCGCGCACGCACACGTTGCAACGACTCTCGATACCGTGCATCGATCTAGATCTGACGGCCGGAAATGCATGTGTTTCTATGATACACGCCGCATCCGGCGCCACGCCTCCTTACCTCACCTGCCATATGATGCGCGCCGTTTGCCCTGATGATAATAATAATAATGCCGGTTCCCGCGCGCGCATCGTCGCGTTCGCGGCATATCCGAGAGCATTCACTTAAACACAACGCGGCCGGGGTCTTGGGGCCCCAACAGGCGCGGCCAAGCGCGGCTGAGGCCCTCTAGTTACACAGCGCGCTTACGTATATAACGAGCGCGCAAACTAGATTAATTGCCGGCAAGCAGGTAACTTAGTAACAATACTAGACTCCCCCCCCTCCTCTCCCTCCTATCCTCAAGTAGCCGCGCCTGTGCTGATTTAAACGATACGAGATGTGTTTGACTTGCATGAAAGTAGAAAAAGATTATGAATGGGGCATCCTGCGATGAGACGCGCCAGTGACTAAATTAAATCATATGCGAAATGCGTTCGACTTGCATGGAGAAGCCTCAATTGGCGTCTGCATGCCTCGCATTGCGCATAATTCAACCGCGAGTCCTTTTCTGTGTTTGCCGTAAACAACCCGGTGAGCAAAATGAATGAGTGAAAACAAGAAAGAGAATTTATTTGAGAGATCGCGATTTATTACCTAGATTAGAATTTCCTATCTAGATTATAAACACACATTAATTTTAATATCTTCGAATCTCATGTTTCTAATTTTATTTTTACATTTTAATAAATTTTTCAACAATTCCACATATTTTTTTATATACATATAAAAAAAATTACATGCGAAGTAACATGTATTGTAAACAAAAGTAGTTTACAATTTTTCGTGAATAAAACATCGCGTTAAAAATGGAATTTATTCTTTCCGCGCAACATTGTGTCGTGTAAAATGCAAACTTCAATTCACCATTATTTTAACATCGTTACCAGATTCCATTGGTTCAGCGTTTTCACCGATAAACAACATTACGGTTGCTAACGATTGCTCCTATTTTCGGTCGTTCATCTCGCGCTATGCTCATCTGGCCGGAATATTTTCCGGCGGTTCGATTCGGGCCGGATTCTGCTAATTTGTGGGAATATTCTCGTCGATGCGTGCAGACGAAGCGAACTCTTGTCTCCCCCCGTGCAAAATTCAGTATGCAGCCCATAGAGGCAAATTTTCACGGTTTACTTTTAATCGATAATTAGATAAAAGTCGACTTAATCCAGTTACGATCGAAGTTTTTCTTTCTTTTTTTTTTTTTCAACGTCGGATCTTTATTCTTACGTCCGACGATCTTTTTCTCTCACATGTGTCACGCGCAGTAAATAAATTATGTATTATAATGTGTGAAAAATATCATACTTTCTGTAAATATTGAATGTAAAACATTGTTATAATAATTTTTACGCGGCGGCGAGGAGAGATACAGATGTAAGTCCAATCTGCGTGCGAATACATATATATATCAGTCCGATAGCATTGTCACGAGAAAAAAAGAGAACGACAGAGGTCTTGCTTGTCTCACGAGAATGCCTTATGCTAGTTACACGCAAGCTTTTCGCGACGAACTATAAACAAGCATTATGATAACTACTACAAACGCGGGTTCCCGACTCTCTCACGAGCCCTTTACTAAATTGCCAACGGAACCCGTCGATTGTTGTCGCGAGCAGATCTTTTCCGTGATTCAATTTCGTAACGTAACATGTGTGCGTATATTATAAAGCAACGATTTTTTGACGTATAACAATTTCTTTAAAAAGCACGCACACTTCATCCCTTTAATCTTATTTCGAAGAAATAAATTAAAGAAAAGAAATCAATTTTGTAATTTAATGCTTATCCTCACATAGAGAGAGAGAGAGAGAGAGAGAGATTTATTTTACAAGAATTGCATATAAATAATAACAAAAATAAACTTTTATTATATAAGTTTGCATCTAAATTGTACAAAATCATTTGAGCGAAAACGAACATCTTGTTGCGAAAAACTCGAAAACACTCTATCAGCTGATCGCAAAAATTGACAACTGATCGACGATTAGACGTCCGAGATTCGAGTAAAAAGGTTTTGTCGTTCGGATGATGCAATTTTTTTTCTCACGGCGACTGCGTTTATACGATGGAGCGATCGATCTGCTTCTCAAGCGAAATCGGTGCTTACTGCGCGCAATCGCGAGCAAAAATCGTGCGACATTCCCGATGAAGAAACTACTGAATGAAAGGAAACTAGCGGCGGTTCACACGAGACTGCTGCACGCAGGCATGTAGCACGCACGCACGCACGCACGCACGCACGCACATATGTGTCCGCGTCGAGCATTTACCTTAAAGTAAAACGATTTCCTCTTTACACATTACGAATCTCCCACACCGGTGCCGCGCGCTCGGTAAAACTATCTCCCCGGATTATCCAACGCACCGGTATCGTTACCAGACACGCGAGCCGAAAAGAGCACTGGTTGTCAGCTATAAGGAAGAATTGCCCGCTGATCACAAACGCCGACAAACAAGGATGGTTATAGAAATACCGGTTTCTCGTTTTCATACATTTATTTTTCCTCTAAAGAAGAAAAAGAGAGAAACAGAGCGAATCTCCGTATTCCGCTTTTTATCCGCAATTCTCGAGAAGGTTTCGTAACGTTAGATGAAGAGTGACGTGGTGCGTTACCGCGCAATTCTCTTTTCGCTGATTTCCGAATAATTCAGAGAAATCGAGTTTTTTTTTCGAATTTAATTTTTGTCAATTTCGCGCTGATTTAATTTCAAATCAACGTTTTCGTCCCAGAAGAGCGCGCATATTTCTCAATTAAAATAAACGACAAATAGCCACCACTCAGCGAAATCGAAAACCGTAATTACACGTTTGCCCGGTTTATTAAGCTCGTAGTAGCTGCAAAATTGCAACAAGACAAAACTGCGATCTTCACCGTTCGATTGAGCGTAACAAATATCGCTACAACAACAGGAAAAATTGCAACTTTCTAATTAGAACTCGTGTAATTAAGTGGATTAACAATTTTTTTTGCCGAACGCGATCGCAATACTAATCGAATTTGTTGCAAGTGATGGTAATCTGGCCGGACACGTACAGCTCGGAAATAAAGTCGTTTTTTTTTTTATGGCTCTTAATGTTCAGAAAACTGCTACTTCTAATTAATTATAATATCGTATATGATCGATGTAAATACAATAATATTTACCGTGAAATAAACAATCAATCAATAAAGCGTGAAATTTTGAAATCTTCTAATCTGCGTTGTCGTTCATTCGTTTTGTCTGTCGGAAATTTACCCTTCATTTGATTGAGTCTCTGTCATTCCGCGAAATCATTAAAATAATATCATCGTATAATGATGAAGCTATGTATAATTAAGTTTTAACATTACGCAATTACGGATAGAAATAATTAAACGCTATCATTGCGCGTACAATAATATTAATAAATAATTCTACTGAAATCACTGTTAATTACAACAAATCGTATCGTATAAAATTAATTGATCTATCGCGATACGAATAAAACGGACAAATCTATTTATTTTTATTTTACCTATTTTGTTCATTAAGATTAAATAATCTCAAAAATTATTCCACAACAAGTTATACATATATATACAAACAAATAAAAGATGTTATATTAATGCGCGACGGAGAACAAATAATAAAGTGTTGGAAATGACGGGTAATGATCACCTCGCAACGCGGTGTTCGCGCTCTCTTAACGTTACAGAATCATTTCCGAGTTAGAGGAAGGGGAACGGCGGGACTGACAGGTGGAGATGGTTAAGAAGGGTTCAAGGGGGTTCTTTAGGACAGTGCAAATCTATAATTATAAGCGCGCCGGTCTTGTGCTTTCGTTCTCTTTTTTTTTTTTTTTTTTTTTTTTTTTTTAAAATTTCGTGCAGCCCGTATTATCGCCTTAAATCAACAAAGCCGCACCTCTCCACCTCGAAGGTGATTCGGCGAAGGTATACGGTCTTTGAGGGAAGAGAGGGCGAAGGGGAAGAAGGGTTAAGATCACAGGGTAAGAGAGAAAGAGAGAGAGAGGGGCGGTCTGCAGCCTCGGCAGAGAGCACGAGGGGGACTTTAATAACAGGTCTCGCTTAATAATCCACGTCCACCGTACCACGGCTCATACTGAATGTCATTGCAGTAGATTCGGTCACGTGACTCGGCACTGTTGGTATGACAAGGAGGCGTAACGATCGGTTACTCTCGCAGAGAGATATTATATAGATCGGGAGATTTATTCGACAATCCGCGGAACAATCCGATTTCTCGGTTCGATCTCGAATTTTTATCCTCTAACGCGAAATGGCGGGAATATTACGAAATATATATCTTGTTGAGCGATTTATACAGATTTACAAGATCGTAAAGTAGTGTGTAAGCCGACTACACAAGATCGCGAAGTCATTAAGGCGTATAATTAAAATTTTCTTCCGCGTATGTACGCGCGCGCGTATGTGCGTGAAATTTGGCGACCGTCTCTTGATTTATGGATATATTTGCGAAAGGTTTTACTGACTCTCATTAAAAGAAAGAAAAGGGGGCGAAATCGCGTTTTGACTCTTAACTTATGTACCGCTTGTATACGTTAATTTAACAAGAAAAAGAACAATAAAGTTTCGCTATTGCTAATTAAAAACACACTCGATTAAAATTCAGAAACTTACAAGGATCTAGATCGCTGCGAAGCACGTTCCGTTTTACTCGTTCGTATACTTCTTCTAGTCCGCATCTCATTTCCTTTCTCCTCCCCTTCAGCGTCGGATTTTCTTCTCTGACACACATCGTTGCGAAAATACACACTCACTGTATTTATTCAATCGTCTTTGAGAAACAGCGATGCTTCTTGTTTGTTCCTTTTCGCCAAACACATACGACGCTATGCCGCCGTTTCTTCGTGATAACTGCGGCTGGTTTCGCTTTGCTCTTATTGCGCCATCTACCGTGGATACGATCTGAAACTTTTATTTCTCCAGCGTCGATACTTTACCAACCGCAAGTTACTACTTTATTCACAGTAGATCGGATTATCATTTGCAAGTTACAGTACTCGGCCGATAGCAAAACATTAATTTTGGCATGAACCAAGTGTTTCATTGAGAAACCTCAATTCGCTCGAATTTTCTGCCGGCAATTATGTCCATGCTGATCGCCGAGTAACAGTTTCTGCTAGTTGAAAACATCGAGAAATCAAAATATTTCGCATGTTAGGAATAATTGACAGTTGAATAAAAATATACTAAAATGTTTGCGCGTACGTCGACAATCGTTTGGCGGCAAACGATGTTGAGGACAAATATAATATTGCACAAGGTAAAATCAATGTTTTTTAGGTGGTCTTCTAAAGGTTAGAAGAAAAATATACTTCGTATGATTTTCACATATTTTTTACGAGGTTTTATATAATAACTTTCAAAAACCACAGTCACTTTTGTCTTTTTTACAATACAACTTTCTCTAACACGAAAACTTTTACATTTATTTCCAGGAAATGACTGCATGCAGACATATTCACGTGATTGCTCAAATAAAATCTCCCAAGAACAGTTGTTTGTTAGATCTTTACAAAAATTGTAGAGTTTTAGGAATTCCTTCACTCCGTTATGCTAGCACTAATGAAACAACGTCGTCGTCATCATCATCAGAATTACCTCCATCATCATCACCACCAGTATCAGCATCACCACCACAGAGCAGTCCATATGATGAGATTCCAGGTATACATGTGGAAATTTAATCTAAAATTACTTTTATTTTTAATAATAAATTGATGTTTTTTCTATTTTTAGTAAAAAAATAGTTGCTGTGCTATAGAGAGAAAAAAGTTGTCATATATAAAAAAAAACAACATAATTTATATATAAACTTTCTACTGCTTGTAATTGTTAGTACATGACTTTTTTGAACATAGATCCACCAGCACCAATAACAGAAACGATACCAGAAGCACCTGTGGCAGCGGTTCATCCAAATGGGGAAGTTACTTTTGAGAGCATAGGGCTAGGTGGTTACAGTCCAATAGGACTCATAGAGAACTTCATGGAACTTGTACACATAAATTTTAATCTTCCATGGTGGGAAACAATTATTCTAGGTACATATTTTACTGTGAAATTACAAGATTTATTGTAAAATTGTGTCTGAAAATCTTAGTTATAAATTATTGTGACAATTATGTTTCTCTATGCGCTTGCCTCAGGTACTATCTGTGTAAGGACTTTATTATTTCCCTTGGTGATAACATCGCAAAAGAACATGATCAAATTGTCCAACAACATGCCGAAAATACAAGAACTGCAAACGAAAATGACCGAAGCTCGGCAATGTGGCGATCATTACGAAAGTATGACGTTAAAATTCTGTGAATATTGTTTACGTTTATATCGGAGAAAATGCATGTAAATTTGTTTTTATTCTCTCTCAAATAGGTGCAAAGGCTGCGACAGAGTTGATGAAATTTATGCAGACTAACAACATCAGTGTTATGAGGAACTTCATAGTGCCGTTAGTTCAGGTACGCGATCATGATATCTGTACTGTTTATGTATGTACGAAGGAAAAAGACGATCGATTCTTGTCTTTTAGGCGCCAATCTTCATTTCCTTTTTTATGGCTTTGAGAGAAATGGCAAACACGCCTGTGGAGAGCTTGAAAACGGGTGGTTTTCTGTGGCTAAAAGATCTGACTGTTCACGATCCTTATTATATAATGCCGCTAATTACCACTCTCACAATGTACATTACGATCGAGCTCGGCACGGATGGTACAAATATTAAAGCAATGGGCCTGTTTCGATACGTCTTACGTGCTGCACCCTTTCTCATATTGCCGTTCACGATACACTTTCCCGGTGTAAGTTACGCGCACCAAAATCATAATATCCTTATACTTGAGTTCTTATCCAAAAACACTTGAACTGTAGCTGCGCTGATTTAAGAAACGGTCAATAAGTGTTTCTCGTCACTTTGCACTTTCAGGCTATTTTGCTGTATTGGGCTTCAACGAACACAATTTCTTTATTCCAAACTGGTCTACTAAAGATACCGCATGTAAGAAAAGCTCTTAAAATGCCCACGGCAATACGACGTCCCGAACCACCCAGTAGCAACAAGAGTTTTAGGGAAGAACTTAAAGAATGTAAGTATTACGTTCATTATCACGTCATTATTATTGCATAATAAATATATCACAATGTGAAATGTATCAAAAATAAGATAAACGTTTTACATATTTAAAAATAAACGGTTTATCTATATTTCAGCTTGGACGAACATGAGAATATCTAAACAATTGGCCGATAGAGAACGAGCGGACGCGGTGCAGTTCACGAGCGCTGGTAAAACCCCCGTAATAAAGACATTCAAGTACGATCCGACGAAACAGTCGACAAAAACCGTTCTGACAAAGAATAGATAAATTTTTTGTTTATAATGTGTATGTATATGTATTTTTTACATAATACGCAACACAAAGTAAAACAATTTTATAATTGTAGTTGCAAATAAAAAAAGTCAAACTTTATTTAACACACAAGTAATTTTGCATAATAATGTAAATATATGTTGTTAAGAAACATTAGTCAGTAATGTAATATATAACTTATACCAAACAATATAAAGTATATTTATAAAGACATAAGAGAAGAAATTACTTATAGATTCTAAAATAGATATAGAACACATAGAATACAAATGCATAATTAAAATTTAAAAAAAAAGCAATTTTTAAAAATTGAGAAACTACAAGGTTTTTCTTTCATTTTTAAATATATAAAAGTTTAAATCTTTTTTATTTAGAAATATTGTACTTGTGTTCTTATCTAAAGAAAATATTAATTACAAGGAAGCGTTTGGAAATTATATTTATGTAATTTACATTATTCCTATTGAAATGAATGTTCCTCTTCCGGACTGGCTGACCTTTCCACGCTTTGCTGTGTAACGAAGACAGTTTGCGGTTTTGCTGGTAGATTTGCTTGCTAAAAAACAAAGTTTAACATATTTTTCAAACACGTTTCTTTTGTATATTTTGATGCAAGATTGTTTCGAATTGCAACAACATTATTTCTTCCTGTAATTTATGAATAAATAAGGAAAAGAAGTCATACCTGAGTTACCGTCGTGTTAGTATGACTGGTAACAGGCACGCACACTACAACCAATTTTGGCGTAGTCTGTAAATGTGTTTTTTGTTGAACAATATTCGTTACTTTAACCTGCTGCTGCTGTTGCTGCTGTTGTTGTGGCTGCTGCTGCTGTTGCTGCTGTTGTTGCGGCGGCTGTTGTTGTTGATGTTGCTGTTGTGTTTGCGACTGTGTTTGCTGCTGAATCGTACTAGTGGTGTTTATATTAGGAGTAGTGGGCGTCTGCGAACGCGATTGCAAAATAACAAACTTCTGTCCAGTTGCAGAAGTTCCGGTAGCATTTCTGCTTGTACCAAGCATGATTGCACGGCTAGTTTGTTGTCCCGTATTCGCATTGGTCACTACAACAACGCATAACGTCATATAAGTAACAAATTATCGCAGTACACATTTTTACCAACAATTTACTCACCGGTTTGAACAAGCGTCTTCCCTGTGCAGTTGGAATTTTGCTGCTGATTTGTGGTCAGTGCTGTATTCGCGGTGGTGGTCGATAGAGTAGCGAGCGGTTGTGTGCGCGCTTTTGCAACCGCGGTGCACAAAGCGGGACCTATGTATCCGTAATCCTGTTTATATTCTTCTACGTAATCCGGTGGTGACCGTATCGTTTTCAAAACTGGAGCGACCGATTTCTAAAACATGCGTTTCCGACTCTGTGATATCGTTCATCCAAAATAAGATATAGAATATATAAATCGAAAAAAGTGTATATGAAGTGTATGTATGCGCTTGACAAATACTTTCACAAAAACTCAATTTTACCACGAGAAGAGTCTTGATATGTCCCGCCGCATTTTTATCCACACTAGACAGTCCTTGGCCCTCGATGCACGTTTCAATGCGATCGGAAATTGACTTGATTTTGGGAATGACTAAAGCCTTGATCACTTCCGGACCTAATTCGCAAAGTCCTTCAATTGCTCCGTAAAGTGACGCCAATGGAGTCTAGAAAACAAAAACATTTTATATTATCGTGTATTATAAACTAAAATACTCAAAATATGGAAAGAATATTTACATTTATTTTAAAAACATTAAGTTGATAATGATTGTACCTGATTATTCTTTGCTAATGCTTGACTAAACATACGAGTCACTCTGGTTTGCACATTATTTGTGGAAGTGTTGAAATTTTTACATATCTGTGCCATCAGTCTAGAAGCAAAGTCTCGTAATGCCCAATGATTGTCCACTTCCGGTCTCATGCATAATTGTCGAGAAACTATACAGGTCGCAACCGACGGTATCAATTCGTGAAGCTAAAAAAATATATATATATTAGTAAATTAAAATCTGAGACTCGAGATGTACAGAGTTAATATAAATATGCAAACACATTATTTACATATTTCTCCAAGTAAAGACTCGGATTGTCGAGCAGAGCCTTGACCATTCGCATGAGATAGATGAGCAGCGCAAGATGATTCTGAACCACGTTGACTCGCACACCTTCCGCGATAAAAGTGCACATACGCGCCAGCATCTCATGTAAACCAGGATCCGCCGAGAGCGACTGCAGAGCTTCGGCTCTACGACCCTCGTCGGATCCAACGCACGCTTCAGTTATTTCTTTGTAGTACAATTGCTGTTCAACACTGAGCTCGTGTGTAGCGAGTTGTTTTACGTGAACTGTTTCCACATTTCGCAGCTTCTGACCTTTACCACCACCACCCGGTTTGCCAACACCGATATTTTGATTCTTGCTAGAAAGCTTGGTCGTTGGATCGACACTCTCCAGTTTTTGAACATCTATTGCAATAGCAAAAGTGTATTATATATTTACATATTTACTTTTTGAAAAAAAATGAACAAACTTCAAATACCTTTTGATACTGGTGGTGGATTTTCTGGTATGGTAGGCTGTATTCCATCAATGCAGAGCCAATGGGCACGCAATGTAATTTCTAAAGGCAACTTTGGCCATGACTGACCACCAGCCATAGACACAACCTCAGTAAGATCTATTTCCTTTTCTTCCACAAAATGCAATTCTCTACCACCACCTGATGCAAATCGAAATGGTATGTGGTCCTTGGCAAAAAAACCATACGTTGGCTCAATATTCTTGATCTTCAATGCATGATCTATATCATTACAAGTCATACGTTGTCGTTTCCCATGCTTCATAAATTTTGCAGCATCCTGTGACAACAAAATTTTCAATACAATTATATTTTCTAAAATATCTATGAAAATATATGTATTTTACAAGGATATAAAATTCACACAACTAACCTGAATAATTGCTTTCAGTCTGTAACTCACATCCTCTGCAAGATCCTTTGCAGCTTCATCTGGGAAGTTGCCGACACCAATGCCTTCCGCTATAACCTTAATAGACTCCTGAGATATGGTCGTCCCGTACATAGACTCACTTTCACTCATTTTGAGAGTTTTTTTTTAAAAGAATGTCACGCAATTAAAACCAGTTTTAAATCAAAAGCACTGTTCACTTTTATATCTTTCTGTAAACAAATATATCCCGTTTAGTATAGAAAGAGTATAAAATAAATAAAAACTTGTAAGTTTACTATAAATAAACGTTGGGATCACAATGACGCAAATATTATCTTATATCTGTGAGAATCCATCTCATTGCGAGATGCAAACGTACAAATCCTCAATATTAAAGCAACAGAAAAACTCAAGGTAGTAAACATCTCTCCGCGATTCTTTATAGGTTAAGAATAAACATGATCGGGTTGGATTAGGTTCGTTAGGTTGGTTTGGTGCATGGTATAAAGACAAGGGTATGCTCATCATCATGGTATAAAGACAAGGGTATGCTCATCATTATTCTTAAACTGGTCTTGTGCTGCGCATGTTCTTGACTACGTCACATTCGAAT
>QVNV01008911.1:0-28177 GCA_014825455.1 Pseudomyrmex pallidus
TTTGTACATTACAATGCACATTTGTGATTACTGAAGTGCAATAAAATATGTTGCAAAAATCAAGGTTTGTCTTATTATTGCAGTAAAGAAAACGCGTGCTATGATAACAGGAGTATAGTTTCAAAAGATTCTCTCTCTTTCTACACATTTCCCGTCCTGCGGTCGGAAATATGAGAGCGTCGAAAGTTGTCTTATTTCGAATTATTGCATTTATGGAAATCGCTGGCGGAGAATACGCCGCGAATCTGGATATAAGAATAACTCGCCTTGCTCGCCGGGGGAGAGGTAGGGCGCCACCCCCTTCGCGACGAAACTGTTTTCTCAGCAAATATTTTTATTAAAGCCCTGCGGAGAGAGTCTCGAATATCTGAATAGCAATGGCGATATATATTCCGAGGAGGAAGAGAGGAAAGAGCGGAGAGGCGGAAGTGGAAAAAAGCCGTACGTCGTCGGAGGACAGGACTATATATCAAGTATGTATACTGTGCTAAAATCACGTTTTGTTAACAAGATTTGTTTTAATTTTTGACACTATTTTTCTGGCGATCGTTTTGTTTTACAAAAGTCTTATCTTGATTCTTGTTACAAAGAATTTTTTCTCACAAACAATGCCGCGAATGATAGAGAAAAAGGCTTGTCGTTAAATTTTACACAAAGAGAGCAAACGATTATTCAAAGCGTAACACAAACTTTACGCATATAGTAAGATTACGTACATAGTAGGATCAGTAGTAAGATTAGATTGATTATTGTTATTATAGTTTATTTGAAATACTTGTATAATCTACAAAAGTATATACAAATATAATATACACATATAATCACATATCGCTCGGTTGCACGTGCGACTGACGAAGGGGGTAACGTTTCGTCTATGTAAGAACATTCTTGAGAGTGCGATGACGAGTAGCTGCGCACAAAGCATCGGAATCGACCCTTTCGGTGTCAAGGACCGTGAGAGACGCTCTTTCACGTAACGTGAATGAACGTCAAAATGTTTGTGGACCGCGCAATGGCCGGCCACGGGCCCGTGGATCCGTTTAATCGTTTGCACAGATGTCAGTATGGCGAAACCATGGCCGCGTGCGCCAATAAGATCGCTTTTGAGATTATATCGTTAGCGAGGCTGCGGTAAGACCGACAAAACCGGAAAAGAAACTGGGACTCGCTAGATTTGCATTTTTCATGTTCCTTCTGTAATTAATCGAAATGGATCTCAAAAGGAGCGTATTTTGCACAAAATTGAAATGAATAAATACAGAAAGCAAAAAGAAATAGGGAGATTGATTGCAAAATGTATTTTGCAAAATTGCGGAAACGTATATACACTTCACAAAATTGTTATCAATTTTTTTAATTGTTCTTTCTAAACGTTACTAACGTTTACTTATTAAAAGTGAACAAGTTAATTGTTAATTATTCGAGAAATAGATTCACGAAACAAATAGGCAATATTGTACGAGATTGCGATCGCCATCTTTTCAATTTTTTCAATCGAAATCGTTTTCATTAAAAAGTTACATAGTTTTTTTCTCTCTCTCTTTTCAATTTGATTCAGCTTGTAATCTACATATAACTCAAATGTATTTCTGACAGCAACACAGACAATATTGTATTGCACGAGGATTTTCCGGATCCTCCGATCTGATCGATCGGTCGATTGAGCGTATAGTGATTTTTGTTACATCGTTACTGAAACGTATAAGTCTCTTGCGGGAACGAGTCTTTTCATTTTCTCTTTATTGATCGTTCGAGCGAACGATCGCCTCCTTGTTGGTCAGGATCAATGGCTTTCGTTGCTTTTCGAGCCGTAGATCCAGGCTTTACTTTTACTACTTCCCCCTCTCTTTTTCTCCCTCTACCCGAGGGTTTGTAGCAAGTACTTACGCCAACTTGCATTTATACAGCTGAAAGAATTACAAAAGAAATCGATTCATTTTGAAAAATACGTAAAGATCAAAACGTGATGGCGCGCACACGCGTCACGTGTATATCACGAAAAAATCTATTATCATACAATATAATTATTAATTATTATACAATATAATTACAAAATAATTAAAATATTGTGTAACGAAAACCTTTGTTACAATATAATTTACTATACAAAAAGATAAATAAGATATCTCCCGTCGCTTTAAGATCGAAAATCGCGATGTTCGTCGGGCGCATTAAAAACTAAGCAATTTACAAGCTCGAGCTTTCCGGTGATCTGTCTTCAAACAGCGTCCCTTGTTATTCGATAATTAGCCTTTCCCTCTTTCGGTGTAACACGGCGCGAGAGAAGTGAAGCGTATTCTCTGATTTTCCTTTGCCTTCTCCTCGCGATGTCCTCCTCTACGAGATCGGCAACGTGGAAAATGCGAATTTACTGTAAATTAGTGAATTGGAAAATAACGGAGTGGAAGCGCTTCTTCTTTGACGATCGCGTTGAATGCGTAACAAGATCCGTGAGTTAAACCCGTGATTGGTGAGAGACAGAACGACGTTGTCAGAACTCACAACATCAGTTACAAGGCAACGTGATTGAGATCAATCCGTTTCAAAATTCTTTAATTACAGACATTAAGTCTGACGGTTTCACAACGAGTCGAGCATCCATCGTTGACTAAGTATCGTCACCTGAGAGCTGAGAGTGTTCTATGCACACGGAAAAATCGTATAAAACACTCTCAGGTGACGATATAACGTCATCCAATTTTCCTTGCGCGCGATGTCAAAGAGGAAACACGGGCGCGTCATTAATTACCGATCCATTTCTGCGTAACGCGACGCGAGAACACCGGGCCGTCGTGATGAAACTCGCATTACCGGTGTGCGCGCCCGGCTTATACGAACTACAGTAGTCTAAACAAACACGGAGCTATTAACCGGGTCAACATTTCGAGTTTGGGGTACTTAGTGCCAAAGACTGCGCGGCAGTACCTATGTCAATGACGTGCACCGTAAACGCTTACACGCTCGCGCACACACATACATACACACACACACACGCGCGCGCGCATAATACTTGCTCCTCGCAAGTTCCACGGCGAATGAGTAGTAAAGCAGCCGTGTCGGTCGGCCTTAAATAAATACCTAATATACCGCAACCCCGGTATACGCGCGAACCCCTGCGCTTCTGCGGTCCCCGCCAATATTGTTTTAGGCACGGTTGAAGCGAGTCGAGTTTTGTAACTCGAGAAACGACGAGCGCGATTCGCGCGTTAGTATCCACGTCCGTGCAGCAAGAAGACGTCTTGGTTGATGAATGTGTGTTTCTCTCAAGATGCTCGAGCACTTAAGCTTGCGCGGATACACGATTAAAGTACCAGATTTAACGATTTAAAGGAAAATTTGTCTTAAGGAAACACGTCAAAGGTAGAGAAACTGCAAGAGAAACTTCAGACCTCGGTGGAAAATTATACAGGAAATCTGAAACGCGTATTGTGCGTGTATAATCGTACGTTCTCTGTGCGGATTTGCTAAGTACGAGTCTCTTTCCGCTTGGTAGCTCGCAGCTGCTACTTCTTGTAACGCGTATTTGCTTGCGAAAAGCGCTTTTACAAAGAAAATCGTGCGAACGTAATTCGCATAATGCCGGCATGTTTTCTCTCGCATTTGTGAAATCCGACAAAATCTTGCACACATCGATCTTTGACATTATCGAAAATTATCCCCTCGCGATATATCATCTCGCGGATTGAAATTGTGATAATGTCGACGCTGAGACAAATATCGCGACTCCCAATACCGGCTTCTGCATTCTTTTTCTTTCTTTCACGGCTTTCTACTTTGGCTAGCGTTTGTCACGGGAATAATTAATTAAGAGCAGAAACCTCTCACCCTCTTCCCTCTCTCTCTTTCTCTATCGTCTCTCTTCTCCACCTTCCGCGCGTTCCCCTCTAACTCATAACTGCGCTCGCCTCTTGCCACACCGCCGGTACCCCATTTTGCACAACCCTTATTACCGTGTCGCAGCTCGGTTAACGCGAGCGGGTTAATGAACAGCTCGGGCAAATATAGAATTTCTCATAAAAACTACAAATTACTCCTGCCACGAGTGCGTAGCAAACGACGGAGCCCGGCCGGCTGACTCGCCCGTACATTTTTCCACTCTCGCGAAATTATACAACTCGCGGTATAATACGTGAGAATACGGAATATTAAAATTGTGGTGAAGGAGAGAGAGAGAGAGAGAGAGAAAAAAAGAGAATGAGAGAGAAAGAGAGCACTTTGAAGATCGTGGCCGACGATTTCCCGAAAGGCAGTTTTGCGGCGGATAATACGGTGGATGAAAAAATCTGCGAGTTGGGGAGGCCGAGCCCGAGCGCTCGCTGTCGGCGGGAAAAAAAGGCGCGTTTCACCGGAGAGAACTCGTTAATTGGAAAGAAAGTAGTGCGCGGCGGCCCGACAATCGTAATTGTGCGGTTATGAGATGAAAGTTCTCGGCCGAACACGTACCGAGAACGCTCGTACATAGAGACGTGCGCGCGAGAGAAAGCCAGTTAATTACGTTCGACTGTGTTTCATCGCGCGCCAACTCATCATTCGCTGCGAGACAGGGTCTTCGTCTTCGCGAGAGAAAGGGAAGACGTCATCCTCGATCCGTCAAATTTGCTCGCTGCTAATAATCCAACGTGCACACGACAGACGCGCGCACACACGCGCATGTACATACGTTCCTACATACACACGGTATATCCCGCCGTCGGTGAGCGGCGCGCTCGTATTATATTATTACACTCGTGCTGCTGTTTGTCAGCTTAAAACCGGGAGCCATTAGCAGGTATTATTTTAGCCGTGATCCACTGTTAACGGGAACAATGGCGGTACGCCCGACGTCCCACGATATTAAATGAAGCGAAGTGATACATTTCGAAAGGGGATAGGAAAGAGCAAATAGGGATGACGACGCGTCGCGGGGTACGTGGCGTTACGAGCAAGAGAGGTAGAAGAGATAGAAGGGGGAAGAAGTGTGTGTGTGTGGAGAAAACCCGGCTTCTCGAGAGCAATGACGGAACCTGAGGAGGGGTTTGGCACACGAGGGGTGCAACGCAAGGGGAGGGTAAGATACGGAGCTCGTCGCGTATTACGTTACGCCTCTGGCCTGTGTAAATACCGCAGCGCTGTAATCTAGAGTTAATGGTGCTCTAGTGACGCGAGGATCTATCGAGAGCACTATCATCTTCACACATATATATATGTATATAAAACTCTCAACCCTCGAGAGTTCTACGGCGCGCGAAAGCGGCGGAGAGGAGCAGCAGCTTCGGCTTGGATGGAGCTTTGCTTAATGATGTCCGGGAGCTACGCTTAAATTTCATTTCGCGCATTCGCCTCGCCTTTATACGTCGGCTTCAGCCGGCGCTGATTCGCCTGAAACTTTCAGTTAGCCTCACCCCCCGAGATGTACGCGCGAGCTCGCGCGGAAATTAGTTCGCGAGTATAAAATGCGATTGTGACGAAGTTTTCTGCCGGTAGATTTTGCGGGTATAATATAGTTTACAAGCAATTATAATTGGTATACGCGGGATGTGATATAACGTACGGACTGAAAGAGGGATTAGCGTATCGAGGAATAACTTTCTAAGAAAAATATCTTGAGGCGCAGAGATCGCGTGGACACGAGAGACTGCGAGACAGTGTCTAGACCGTGAGAGAGTGTCTAGAATCTCAACTAAATAAAAATTTAAAAAAACAAAAAAAATGGAGAAAGAGGTAAATATTTTCTCTACCTATAAGTATTATGAAATCCAAATATGGAAATTCGATTTAGCCGTGATATCGCGTCAATCTGGCGCATCGATCCGACGCGGAAGTAGTCTAACGAATGCAGATGGTAATCTGGCGAAGCGTTCCAGGCCGTGCGCGTTATTATGCATATCGTTCCGCGGCTGGGACCAGTGTCGTTGACAGCACAATTATGCCGCATCACCTCGCGCCTCCGCAATAGCCTCGTTCCGCTATCTGTTTTTTAATATCGTTCTCGATGTCGACGGGAACCGCGCGCTTTGCATCGCGTCACGAGAGATCGATCGATCGATCGATCGATCGATCCTTATCTACCATCGTAAAACCTTAAATTTTTTATTCACTGTCTCAATATTCAGCAAATTCCGTATTGAACAATTGTTCCAAGCTTCTCTGAGTGTTGATTTCGCAGTTCAAACAACGTATATGTTTTAAAACGAGGAATGTTCTGATACATTTCAGATCATCGTCAGAAGAACGAGAACATTGTTTCACGCGCGGTCAGATTCGATAAGTCTCTCGCCGACGGGTTCATTTTTTTACGACACATGTGGATTAACTTAATCGTCCTAATTGACAGTCTGCGTATTCTGCGACTGTTCGACGAACGAGCGGGAGGGTTGAATTACGACTGTGCCGGAGATCAAACGGGTAAAACATCAACGCGACCGGGTGCGTGTCATTCGCTCACACGGACGCGCACCTGTCAGAGAGATCAGAATGTAATCGCGAAAATCAAAGAAACCGTAGGCAGTGATGCGAGTTACATGCGAACCGACGAACATACACATATGTGTATATATATATATATATATATTTATATATACATATATATATATATATGTATATATATATGTATATATGCGCTTTGCAAAGCGGGTGACAGAGCCGGAGAGAGAGACGATTTTGTGTGGTGTTCCGAGGGCGTTACTAGGCAGGAAGCCATTTTGGGGGCCGGTGCTTTTGATTAATGAACCACCGGAGAGTGCGTGCGTTCTTGCGCTTTGTCGGCGGGAATAATAATCGGGAATCCTTGTTGGAGTATCAAATAGGAATCAGCTTTCGCGTCGGATAATCGATTAATAGTGGTTCGAATAATGCATACCGTGTTATATATCGTTGTGCTGGATGCGATACACGCCACACATGAAGCTTTCTGCCTCGTATACCTGTTTTTTTTTTTTTTTTAATATTGGCGTGACACTTTTCAAGTATTCTTAATCCGTATTATTTAATCTTTCTCTCTCTTAATAAAGTTTCTATAGAAAACGTGTTAACTTTAAATATTTTTTTGGTTTTAATACATTCTTTGAAATCATATTTGATTTTTTTATGAGTAATTTTCTTATAGAAAATCGCACTCTCTGCGTATGTGACTTTTAAATTAAAACTCTACTTGTAAGAAGTCATATACATGGTATACTTTAACATGCAAATGTATATAAAATAATAAATGATAATAATAAATTCGATATATTAAGTTTTGTACGAAAAGAGGGAAAGAGCCTTAGCGAGTAGGAAATTTATTTTAATATGATTGTCAATTACGTAATACGGTGGAGCTGCTTTTTGTCTGAAAATATCGGCGAATTCTCTCAATTTAATAAATAAAATCAAGAGACAACTTCTCAGGAGGGTTGTGCGTATCCTCTCGTTACGTGTACCAGTACATACGCTCGTACATACACATATATATATTACATACGTATATACGCGTTTTAAAACCTTAAATTCCCAATTTATATCTCGACGACGCGGCGGCAAAGCCATCCCGGTGATACACGGTGACAACTTCCGGGATAGCCAGCAGCCGTTGGCAGCGTCGTCGCGGATGTGATTGGCCGTCTCCGGAGATGGTGGGTGTGGCAGCCCCACAGCCAGCCGGTAACCATCATCCCTCTTGTCGTCGACACTTCGCGGAGTGAGTCCCCTCTACTTTCCCATCACCCGGGCGAAACGTACGGCTTACCCGCTAAACGAATCCTCACCCCGATTTCTCCCCGACGCACGGCTCACGGAGGGGAGAAGCACTCCGAAGACGTCCTTGGAGGGGAAGGAGCGAAAACGCGGAGGACGCGGATGCATCCGCGGGAGGGATAAGATGGCGCGGGTAAGGTATCCGTGTCGAGGGACGGATAATCGGTCGGCATTATACTGTCCTGCCCCGTAGCCGAACGGTATGTACACATTCCGTGAATCCTTCTTGGAAGGACCATCGCGGATAACAGAGGAAGCTGTTGCTCTCCCGATTCCGCGGAAACACGAACGACAGAGAGAGAGAGAAACAGAGTGAATTCGAATGAAGCTCGAGTTGTAATTAACAAAACTTGCGACAAAATCTGAAAAAAACAAGATCCGAAAACAAGTTCGTTCCCCGCGGCGAATTCGAGCACAAGCAACCTCTTGTTCTTCTCGTGACTGTCTATAATTTTGATGCTAAATGATATAGTCGAGATATAGAAATAATCTCGTTTCCGGTTCAACACAAAGCGCGGCATTGTAGCCGCGCCGTCTTTTAATACGATGTTTGCACTTAGATTAACGTATCGCTGTATGTCAATTCAGATATCCCGAGGAACGTATGTTCAAGAGATTTCCGAGGCTTTGTTCCTCGAATTTAAGAATATCAAGAACAAAGAACATCAATGTGTGAAAGAGATCGGCGTCATGTACTTCATCCGGTTCTTCAAACACGCGGTTAGCCGAATTTCGCTAATGTGGATCTTGTTTAAAAAAGATACGTTCCCCGCGTACTCATGAGAATGAAATGCAAACGAGGGTTAATAGATTTCGTGGGAAAACGATACCCGGGCTCCCGTAATGCTTTTTCGCAACGAATATTTCCGGCGTCTGCCAAGCAGTTTGCTCCGGCGAGCAGACTCGCGCAGAAAGCGAGCCGATCTTCCGTAAAGGGTTTTTCTCCGCGGACCGGATCCTCGTTGCGGGGCAAATCCGCCGGGATTTCACGCGTCGCGTCGCATCACCGAATCCTATGTCGAGTTTAGACGGATTAGAACGCGTCGAAGTAGGTCCTGCCTCGGCCGGACGCGCCCTGCTCTCGACTGTACTTTCATCCTTTCGCCTTGTTTTTACTCGCGGCGCAACGCCGCTGACGCAACATCATCGCTGTACTTCCGCGTTAACGTCAGTGAAAGTTTATATTGTTAATTGTTCACTTACAGAATTGTATTAATACTAAAAAATAGGAAGAGTTAATCTATTTATTAACATTACAATAGAATACACGTATAAAATAATATTGAAAAAAACACGCACACCTATATCTTATAAAAAAATATGACCGATGAGATTTTTGAACCGGGAATACTTTATCAGCGGGAGAAAAAACTAGGCGGGTAAGTAATCGCCCGCGTATATATCGCGGCGAAGATTCCCCGAGATAGGAGGATGGCGGTGTCGTTTCGCGGTAATTCGATCCACGCGCCGTCACGTGACCTAAGTGTACTTCCGTCTCGCGGTTGAGGGTGACTTGCTGCGGTGGTGATGCGGTGGTGTTGGCGCTATCATGGCACGGCTCGAGGTTCGTGCAGCTGACGGCTCAATTATCTCAGCGAGGGTCTCACACAGTCACGCCTGCGACCTACGTGCCTATCCCCTCGGTATCCCAGGAACCTACTCCAAGAGGGAAAGGAACAGAGAGAGAGAGAAAGCACAGCCGCAACCCCAAGCTCATTGTCCTCCAGCTATTAACCGTCCTCCTCCCTATAACCGAATGAAGGACTCATTGCTTTCGAATGCTTTGACTCCTGTCACGCGATCGGTGCTAGTGACTGCTCCGTTACGTCCGCAGACTCGCCTTATTGCTGGCTAATCTCCTACCGAGTGCATCTTCACGGAACTCGCATAGCAAAGAATTCGATTTTCGCGATATCATAAGAAATATATTTAAAAAAAAAAAAAATTATATCCTTGATTTTTAAGTCTAAATACCTTGTTTGTTATATACGAGATATTCTATCCTGTAAAAATGTTGCATTGCTCTTCTCGCTTGTTATAATGCTTATCATATCGATGTAAAAGATTCCATCATGTATTGTTGACTCGGCGACATATTAAAATATGCGACAACGCGCGTTCGTGACGTCTTTATTTACCGGTGTCTTAAATTCAAGCCGTTGTGTATGTTCTAAGGGAACCATTAGGTTAATTGAAAGCGAGAACTTAGCATTCGCTTCTCCTTATGACGCACCGGTAATGTCACCATTAACGGGCGCTCCTTATCCTGTGAAGGATGAGATTCCCGTGTGAATGCCATTTTTAAAGACGTCTTTTCTATAAAGAGTAACCGAGAACCCCGCGGATGAGACGCGTTTGCTTGTTCTAAAAATTCATAGAACCGTAAAACAAAAAAACAATCGACGGGCGCGAATATGTCGGAAGAAAAGAAGCCGGAGAGAAATAACATTTAATAGGAAAAAAAAATCCGAATACGTTAGATCACACGCGAGACCGTCTTTCTCGCACGGCGAGAAAGAAAATTCCTTGGTCTTTCTCGAAACGGAATGTTTTCTTCTTCGTTTGAGTTTCTTCAATGCGCTAATGGAAATGAAATCCCTTAGGATGAAGACTACGACCCCGACAAAGGCGGGTTCAGCCAACCCTAAGGGCGAATCTCACCCCCGGCGTTACCTGCCCACGCTTCGTAGTGTTGTTTGTGTGTGTGTGTGTATGCGTGTGTCGCGTCATTTGATTATATGAAAACTGCGAGAATATAATGAACTTCTTCGAAAGTCTAAGGCTGCTCGTTATCGCGACTTAATCATCTTATCGATTAACGCTATTCGTCCCGTCTCGGAGCGAAGTGAACCCGGACGGTAAAAGAAAAAATGCGAAAGTACAATATCGCTCGAGGGTCCGGTCACTTTCGATAAAAAGGATGATCTGCTTCTCGCAAATTACAACAAGCGTTAAGCGGTACGCGTTGCAATAAAGATTTTGAGGAATATGTTGAACTTTGACTTTTATATTTAAAAAAAAAAAGTTTTTCCTACGTTTGTGTTCTTTCGCACAAAAAGCGCGAATCACAAACGTTGTCATTTTCCCGAGGTGCGCGTATTTGCAATCGATGCGCGAGCTTCTTCGTGGTTATCCACATTGCGTTGTTCTTTGTCGCTTTGCCGTCGGAAAAAAATCAGTGTAAAAGAAATCGCGCTCGTTAGCCTATAAACAACGGGCGGAATGAGAAAAGTCGCTCGTCTTCACTCGCTGCTTTTGCACAACTGCGTCTCGAGCGCGACCTCGAGGTCTTCGCGTCGCGTATCTCTTTTGTTACGGCGCTGTCTCGTTATGCGCGAACGAACGTCAACGTTACGCGAAGATACTGCCGATGTGTACAAGACTTTGACAAAAACAGATTTGTTTTTTTGAGTTGAAGCAGATCCGCGCGAAAACAATCTTCGCGACGAAGTACCTCAAATCTTTAAGGCTTTTCTTTGTGTGATCGCAAACTTTATGCGCATGCATGAGTTTCCGTTTTTATCAAATTAAATCATTTTATACACGGCTGACGGTATGTGCAGTCTTTCTCGTGTCAATTAGTCTTAAAACAAAAATATATGAAACACTAGACATTTGAATGAAATAAATTGAAATCGGTGCAAAACAGATTCTCGCCTTCTCACGTTTAATCCTCTTTGAGAGCAGAGAAGGCGACACGGCCCGAAGATTAGAAAAGAAAACGATCGCGCGACATAAAGAAGTCTCTGCTCGCGAAGATCGTATCGATAAGAGCATCGTTGCATATCAGCGACAGGAAGCACCGGTGGAGAAACTCGCAGAATCGGAATCGTTCGTCCGTGCGATCTCTGTCGTCGTATTGAATTGAGTTCTTCTCCTGCTGGAGGGCAATAAAACACAGTCGGAATGTCGCGTTTCAATCGTCTCGCATTGTGAGACCGAGAGAAGGATGTTCGAGGCGACGCGCGCCAAAAGTGCTTTCGCGTTTGTATATTTCGCGCACAACCCGGGGATCCTCCTCCGTGTGTATTGTGCGCCTGGACCAGCTTCCCTTTGCTGAATGCTCGTCCTTTTCCCTCTCTTCGTTTTTCTCCTCCTCCTCCGCAACACGAAAATAACAAGTCCGGAATATTCCTCGCATCCGGCGATAGTAATTTGCAATTTTATTGAATTCCATTGGGGATTGCAGGCGTTTCCGCGGCGGCGTGCGCGTGATACCTCCCGCGATATCAATGTTGCTATTATATATTGACATGAATAGATGACGATACGAAATATGCACTAAAATATGAAAAACAAAAACTATTTTTGCGATGGTGAATTAATAAGATGAGCTCGCGCAAAGTAAAGTGATAGTAAAGATAAAATAAACTTTATCTTTAAAGGATTAAACTATTTCTCCTCGAAGGGAATTCGATCATCCTATTTACAAGATGCAAATCGCCGGTCTCTATCCGGTCGAATAGACGATCATCGGATGAAATTGGCGAACGACGTCGGGTAACGGACAGCGAAGGGGCGAGCGATACTCTCTCTCATTTAGGGTTCGATGAGTTAGCGGGCACTAGTTTATTGTCACGCGTACACGTATCGCGTACATACGTACCACCGGAAACCATTCGTCCTGGCAGTGCCATGGAGTGTGTAAACACTCGCGGACCCGGAGTCTGGTCTCTCTCTCTCGGTACGAGGTTACGAGGGTGGCGCGGAGGGTAACGGCGGAGGCAGCGGCGGCGGCGGCGGCGGCAACGGCAACGGAGACGAGGGGGTTGATTTTCGTTCGGGGATGTGGTAACGTACAGAACCGGGTGCAGAAATCGTGTGGGTTTCTATCCCCGCGGGCTATATCCCCGGAATCAGCTGCCAGATTATTCTATTACCGCGTATCAACATGGGGTTTGTTTGATCTGAAAACACGAGCCCGCCACATTGTTTCACCCAGATAAAGAATTTAACGTCGGGTAATTAAAAGGACCCTCCCTCACGTCCCCGACGAGTTCTCGGAGACGCGACGGAACGTAACGCGGAGGAAGTCGGCGAAGAATATCGCGATGTGATTCCACGATCTTTAATGTCCTTTCCCTCTCTGACGTTCCTCGGGCGAGGACTCGTCTCCGGTGGTTTGTCGCGTGCAAATCCCTCCTGGGAACGTTTCAAACCTTCGCCAGTACGAACTTCGGTACCTATGCATTACGCGAGTACTCGCCTCCACGAACTATACCGCCCCGCCTTCCCTTATCGTTGCACACTTTGTGTGTGTGTGTGTGTGTGCTCGCAGTCGAATTTTCCCTCGGAAATCTGATCGAAAAAAAGAACATTCTAATCTTCTATAAACTTTCTGATATCGCACGAGACATCTTTCAAATTAAAAATAAAATATACACATAAAAGCCAGAAAAATATATATACAATAATGTTTCAAGATCTAAATAAACTTGTAAATTATTGTTTATTCTGATATCTGAAGTTTGCGAGTTCATACAAAGTAGATAAAGAAACGGATTAAACACAGATGGATTGATTTTTTGTTTAAATTATTGAACGCAAATTTCTTTTTAATGTGCGCGCGAGAACGTAAATGAATTTGACAAAAAATTAAATATATACGTTATATATGTAATTTAAATATATAAAAAAATTATTTATTTAAATAATATAGTTTTATATTCTCTGTTTTTGTTTTTGATGGAAAATATACAAATAACTAGATTTTTCGTTCTCTTTTCAATATTGTTAATATTGAAAATATGAAAATGGTGAACGCCACGACCTATCGTAATCGGGAACGCATAGTTACATTCGCGACATGATCCGGTATCGTTTTCAGATTACGACGGAATCCCGACTAGGGATAAGGAAACTAACATTGGATTAATATCGTCGTCGCAAAGCGCGTCACACATTTCGCTTTTACGATGGATGATTAAATTCTATATATCGAAAATGAATTGTTGAATTATTTACTAGTAGTGTGCGTTTTGTGTAACCGGTATTCGCTCTTGTTTAAGCAACGCTTTATTATATATTTAACCGCAACAAATTCATACTCGCCTCCCTTTTCCGCCGGCGATATTACGATAATTTAATTATTGTAATATTATCGAACTCTATCGCGACTGCGCATTAGTAATGACGTACAAATAATTCCGCCACTACAACACCGTACAATATGCGTGGCGTAGGGCAAAACAGCTTAATTCGTCCGCACCGGTGCAGCCTTTGTTATTTCGTCGAATAATATTACGGCTCGTTTGTAAATTCAATACGTCGACTTTTTAACTTCTCGCCGACTGTGTACCGAGTGCCATCGATCGCGGCTCGTTTCCGCCGTGAACAATCATCGCGCGCTGCCATGGTCGCCACGCTATCGTACGCGTTCGTGTGCGTATATGTTTCTCTAACATATTTTTTATAACATTTCTATTTCTCGTTGAATTGTTAACGACAATGACTGAAATTTGTTTTACGTTCTTCTTGAATAAATTAACACTGTCATGTTAACACATCACGTTTCACGTAGGGTATCACTTAAGTGAAGCGACGTAGAGCACGTGTCGTATACTGTTGTTGGTGATTCGGATTATGTCTAGAACTGTAGGTCTACACGCACACAGATCAGCTCTAAAAACATATCAATCATCTTGTGTGCCAGTTAATAAAATATATTTTAAAAATACGCGTAATAAGTTAATAAAATATATGTTTAATTAAAAAAGAATTGAGAAATACACATATATACACGATCAGTTTTTACATCGACGATCTTCAAGTAACAAATTAAAAAAAAATTAAAAAAACTGTCCAACTCGCAATGATTATTTTGCGAACGCATCATTTGTTCTAAGAAATTAATGGGAAACTGACCATTCGGAAGAAATGCGATGTCCATTTGCGCAGGTGTCGCGTCGCGAACATTGAGAGGCAGAAATTGTCAGCGGACGAAAATTACGGGCGACGGTCGATTCATCGACGTCGAAACAATAACAATCGGCGTATGCCCGACGATGCGGTAATTAAAATAAAATTAATTGGATTGCCCGCGCGCGCACTCGCGGCCGAATCTTTCGAAGGAGATGACTGCATAGCCGTAGGGGTGTTTTGTGCGTTATTGCATATAATGCACTGTTTATTTTGCACTCTCTCTCTCCCTCTCTTTCTGTCTTTCTCTCTCTCTCTTTCTCTCTCTCTCTCTCTCTCGCCTCTCATTCTCCCTGCGTTCCTCCTTTCGAACACATTATACACAAATACTGATACGTGTATGTTATATGTACAATCCACTTCTCCTCCCTTATTACCCCTCGGGACGACTTTCGTGCATGTCTCCGAAATTTTCGCCACTGCGATCTCTGTAATAATTTCAATCAGATAACGAGACGATTTATTTTTTTCGCGCTACACAAAATATGGCATCAAACTCGAAGAGAAAAAATCTTGAAAAACTACAAATTTCACAATAAAATCTCAAGTGGATCTTAAATAAAATTTGGATACTTAAGTAGACGTGCAACTCAATCGAAGTTACTTCTACTTTAAGTATGGCAAGGAGTTAGGGGACTTAACGATACTTGGGATCGTTGCCGAAGTTTCCGGCGCGGTTCGAGAAACCCGTGGGGTAAGACTCTCGCAATAATCGATTGCGATAATTCATTGATGTGTGTGCTTTTGAGGTTTAGCCGCGGCGCGCAAGCAATCAATTCATCTTCGCGTGTCCTCGAGTGTCTCCGCGAGCTTTTCATTAAATTTTCATCGGGAATTGTCCTGATCTTCGGGACTTCGTCCCGGAAAAACTTTTCTCCCCCGACGCGGCCTAATCGAGTCCGACAGCAGCTAGCGGCGGGGATCAAGACCTCGAATTCCACTTCGACTTTGTCTGATGTCGAGATTCCCACGAGATATACTCTTCGGCCGGACGAAGTATAAGTTCTCTCTCGTCGGGAGAGAAATCGGTCGAAAGCCGTTCGAGAAGAATCCGCGACTAAAAAATACCGCCGGAGAATGTACAGACGGTAGTGTACGACACGTGCGTTTCATCTCAACGTGAAAATAAAATAAACCTCTTGGTTTTACACTTTAGTACACGTTGTCGTTTCATTAGCATTAAACAACTTTACGGCGGCGCTTTCGTGCAAAACTGCTGTGCCGTTTGACCGTCGGAAAAACGCAAGTTTTGCAAACACCGCGTAACAAAAACCCGCGCGCGGATATTAATTTCGAACGTTGCCCGAGTTTACAACGTGGTACGTGTTTTCCTACAGTTTTTACAAGTTGTTAACTGTTTTTATCGCGGAACAGCCAGTTGAGGATCAACGATTTTTGTCGGATAACGTTCGGTTTTCAGTGATTTGTATTTGTATGAAAAATTGCAAAACGTGTCAAATAAATCTGTGTAATTTGTAATATACATTTGTCTTGATGTCTCGTAAGTTTATTATAGAGATTTTTTATGTCACTTAAGTGAAAAATGTAAAATTTATATTTTAACTTCGAAATTTTTCCTCTCTCTTTCTCTCTCTACCATTTGAAATTTTGTAACAAGTCGAACGATTTGAACAGCTAAGATTGCAAGTTCGAAAACGCATTCAGAAAGCCTCGCAGGCTGTGTGGTGTAAGGGCTCGTAAGCTGTAATGCGAATTTCGGTGGTTTTTCCGCAAATAGCGTTCGCTCGAGCGCGAAACAGATTTTGCGGCATTCGAAATACGATTTATTTGTTCGTCATCCGTGCACGCGCGGGGCTCCCAAATCCAATAATGATTTGAATACCGCGCTACCCCCCGTGGTACGATGTACGGTTTCGCGTTATTTCGGTCGCCGGTATATCGCGCTCCGTAATTTTATAAACACTTTGAAAATCTTGCGTCACCGACGGGCTTCGCGCGCCGAGATTGCCTGTCGCTCATGAGGCTTCGTCTGCAACCGGCGGCAAGCAAAATAATTACAAAATCGTACGAACGAAAACGCGGGGATAAATCGACGGAGGCTGTGCCGCGCGCCGCGCCCCTTCTCCGTGGGCCCCGGGTATTTTTTCAGCTTCAGGAAGCCGTCCGCGCTCTCGAAAGACTCTCCTATCCCTCGACGATCTTCCGCGACGGCCTGTACAAATTTCCCGAACCCGACCGTTTTCGAGTGTTTGCCTCTTTTTCTCTCACTTTGAAATAAAAATTCAGATTATGTGTACGAGCAGATTTAAGAATACAGTAGCTACATATCTTCGATAGTCTCTTGCGCAACGTGATATATTACTAACTTCAACGTATATTGTATCGCTTTTATCATGAAAATACTGCAAATAGACGGCGGTTATGTCAAAATTGCAAAAGTGATAATTTGCGCGTCGATACTGACAACATATCGCAAAGTTTAGGAGTCAGAAAGCCAGTTTAAATACGAAAGTGTAACGTTTAGATGAAAATTTTGAATTCTTGTTGCAATCTCTTAGCAAACTTTCTAATTAATGTTTCGTAATTAACGGGCAACGCCAAAATGCAGTGGGAGAAATAATTGCTGTCGTGCTTTACTTTCGTAAGTAATCGCGGAACCGGAAATTCGAATTGAAGAAGGAGAGATTACGGGATGGACGCGACTAATACAGATGCGACTGCCGATGACAGCAGTGAGTACGAGACTACTGATGAACACGAAAGTACCGAGAACGATGAGGAGGAAAAGAAAAAGTCCTCGAAAAGAGACAGGAAATGGACCTGCGAGGGAAAAGCTTTATGGCGTATATACATGAAATCGTAAGAGACACACAAGGAGCTTTTTTTTTTATCGTAAATTTTGCCTTGTGCGCGATAGCCGAATAAATTCGCATAAAGCGATGCGCAGATACGCGGAGTCGCGGTTGCGGTCGGAAAAAAAGGAAAAGAAATCGTACGACATCCCGAAGTTGCCCCTTGCGAAAACCGTTGATGAGACGCTCCCGATCAACGAGTGCTTTCCACTTGGCGGTTTCCAGCTCGAACAACATCCTGAAACGCCTGATCTACAAAAAGATCCGTGTAAAAAGACGCGAATTTGGGATGTGATGAGGAATCATGTATTATTGTCTGTTTATTACTTTTTGTTAAGTTATTCTTATGTCACTGTCCGTGCGCGCGCGCGCTATTAGTAGTTGATTTACACTAAATTATTCCGGTAGGACGAAAGACGAAAAAAGGTATTTAAAGTCAAAAGTGCGAGACAACTCGACAAACGGCCGTGTATAAAAAAGAAGAAACGCAGGGATGTTTTTCCTTGCGAATCACGGGAAGACGAAAGAGATAATTTTGGCCTGCGCAAGCTAGACAGTGACTTTGCTAATCGGAAAGAATTGGGGCAAGTTCGCGCGATGGTGAAATGTCCGAAAGACACGCTGAAGTCACTGGTGAGTCGCGCGGTCGGTGACCGTCCCGGTTTGGTGAACGGCGATTACGTGATCGTGGAGTTGACGCCAGAGGGAAGGGACAAGCGTGTCTACGCTAATGTGGTCCTACGCGGGTTGAAGGGCATGCATCTACCGGAGTTGAGTCAACTGCGAGAACGCAAGAACACGTGGAAATTCTGCTTCTATCAAGCGATTGTGGCTTTGTTGGCGAAAACTCAGCTCAGGTATTCGAACAGCGCGCAACGAACGTTTAAAAGTACAAATAAAATGTTTCAGAGATGCATTCTTATAAATTTTATTCTTTAATTCAGTTAGAAGGTTAATTTAAAGAGAGTTTAATCATTTATTTTTAAATATTTTCGTACGTTTTAATTCGAAGTTAAAAAGACAATTCGGAAAATCGAAATTTTATATCGTTTTTGCAAGTAACACTTGCGGTTTGTTTTTCTTTATTCTCGAGAAAGATACAAGTACGCGTGGAGCGCCAATATTGATTACATCTACGACCTCGCTTGGTCGCTTTACACGCACATCGGCACGATTAACGTAAAAGAGAAGCAGCTTCTGGACGATATTGCCGTGTACAATTACAAATATTGCATCGAGGTAGAATTGCTTGAAGAAATGAAGGACGTACCTGTCGTCAAGGACGTTGATTTTAATTATAAAGAAGAGTGTTTAAAGAGACAGATTACGTTATGCAGAAAAGATCCTCTCAAAGTGAAGATAGAAATCGGCTGTCAAAAAGTAACGGATTCGGGATATGTGTCGGTGCACGAGGACGTGCGAGAAATCGAAGAGTGGTTCAGTAACGTGTCTTCGCGATACCGAAACTGCATTTTCCGCACGACCAGATTTTCTTTGGCCTACTGGAAGGACGGCCTCTTCTGGTATCTATACAATCCGTATCGGTGCGACGAGTTCGGCTTCTGGGACGACGAGGGTTACGCCTGCATTGTCAAGTTCTGTTCGAAAGACTCGCTACTGAGGCATCTCATGATTCTTCTGTTGCGAGCCTACGCGTACCGAGTGCCGTCGTTATCCGTCGAGAAAGGCAAGGACGTATTCGACATTCAGATTTTTCATGTGATTCTTCATGACTGCCAGTTGCACAATCCGAAATTGTTGCAACGCGGCGCGCTCAAGCGTCCGCGATGCGCGGACGAGTGTCCGCCGACGAGTGAAGACGCGAGCGATTCGGAAGAGGAGGACGGCGATCCGAGAGAACCGCGGGAGAGATCCACGTGGTTGAAGCGTCTTCAAATAACTTGGGGTAAATGCGCGAGCCGGAAGAGACGAATCTCGACTAAGGTCGGCAAAGCGAGGTGGCATCAGTATTACGTAGAGGAGCCTAAGAGAGTGTTTTCTCTGTGGGGAGAGATACACATAAGCGACTCTATGTTCGACGAGGCAAACCGAGGAATGCAGGCGTACGCGTGTTACATGGTGTGCGCCGGCATGACGAGGATCATGGCGCCGGAATATTGGAGCTCGAAGATCCTCGATGTGATTGTCATGTGCGGAGATCGCTATCACACGCACAGCAAGCTCGAGGCCGAAGTCAAGTCGACCAGACCGGAATACGCTCACGTGAGCTGCTGGAGCAAATATCTGTGCGATCGCTTCAAGATTGGCGAGACCTTGTTCGAGGCGAGGATGTTGTCGGCTGTTTGCGGTAGATTGTACAGCAGATCGGACGAATGTCTGTGGAAGTTGCTGGAACGCATGTTCGCCGACCATCACTTCGGCGTGCTGACGTGCGACGGTGCCTGTCTCGGCCTCTTCAAGTTCTGCGGCGCGTATTACATGTGCGACGTCACCTCATACGGTCCGCCGCTCTTTCATTACGGCAACGGAGCGGCGTATTTGATCAGAGCCACGTCCTTCTACAAGTTCATGACGGTGCTCGTGCTGACCATCAACTCGTCCGAGAGAAGTCGGTTCAGTTTGAATCCTATCGAGATCGTGAGAGTCGTCGAGACGGACCCGAGTTTTTCACGCGCGAGAATAGGTAAGAGAAAATATCACGTCGGGAGGTTCGTCGGAAAGATACGAGGTTTTGGAGAACAAAAGAGAACAAAAGCGAAGAAGTAAAACCGTCGAAAAGAAAAAAAAAACGCAAATCATACAGCGATACCGGATTGAAAACACGCGTAATCGCGAAAGAAAAATTTCAACGCCGCTGTTTTGGTAATACAATCATAAATAAATTTATGTATCAGCTTATTTCCATTCGGAAGTTTTTTTTTTCGTTCCGATTGACTCTCCGAACATTCCAATTCAGCATTTAGAAGATCGCAAAAAGTTTCAGCGCGACTGTTTTGATATTCCTAAACGATCGACGTGCTTTAATATTTATGCGTGGAAGAATAGAAGCTGTGTGTAAACATTTATATAAACCAGAATGTATTTTCTACAACACAACGGGAGAGGAGAGAGAGAGGAGAGAGGTGCGATTTCAATAAGAAAATATTATTTTAAAACCAGGTTGCGCGCTAGCAATAACAATAAACGTACCGATAGTAGTTAAATTTCTCGCGATCTAAATGGACACCTCGCATACCCGCTTACATGCAAATGGAGATCTATATAATACAAGTGTCATAACGAGAAAAATTCGAGTCTCACTCTCTTTTTTTTTTTCCCGGATATAAAGACCGAAGGAAATCAACACGTCGCACACACACACCCTCGTCGCTTCGATGCAATAATTTATTTCAGTATTATACACATTCATCGTTATTCATATTTACAGTAGTATTTACAGTGCGGTTGTTACGTATGTACATTATAGCCCCTGGATTGTTGCTAAGAGCGCGAAAACACCGGACGATTTTTTATTTTATTTTATTTTATTTTTTTTATCGGTCGTGACCTTCTTTCCGTCCCCGATTTTTCACCGACCCTCCTCGTCTCGTCACGTGGCCGCACTACGCCACTTCGAGATCGGAGCTGTCCGTGTCCTGCTCGAGCTTCTGCTGCTGCTGCCTGCTCAGGCTCAGACGATCGTTGACCATCACCGTCGCCGCGGCGCCCCCGTCCTCGTTGCGCTGACGCTGCTCCAGCTGCAGCTTCCGCAGGCGATCCTGTTCTTCCCGCTTCTGCTTCCGCCACTTAGCGCGACGATTCTTGAACCACACCTAAAACCGAGCACGGTTCGATGCGATTTAGATTCGACAGATCGCGGAAACCGCGTTTTCGTGTTTTCACAATTAAGTTGTTTTTCTCACGTTATCACAAAACTATTTGAAAGACATTTTTTCTCGTGCCTGAAGAAAACGAACTATTATATTTTTTTTTGTCTATAATCGTACAATAATTTCTGGAATAATTACGTTTTCTCGACATTGTTTTGCGACAACGCTACGTCACATCAACTTGTCAAATCAATCGGATCTGTTTGCTATTTGGAGTCAATTGATCGCCGAGAACGAAAAATTGTGATTACGAGGAGCATCACGCGCCCTAAAAGTGTTACCTAACGAAGTAAAAGAAAAGACGCGAGAGACATCAAACGCATTCTTGCCTTCCCCGCACTCGAAACACGCATTTGTCCGCGTCACGCCTGTCTGAATCAATCCGAATGAAAACACCGACAATCAATATTCACCCTTACTCGCTCGTACATTCGTTTGGCTGCATTAGCTATTGTAATAGTTTGCTCGAGATCGGTGCCTCCCTCGTAAAATTTTTCTACGTTTCACGGGATGCGAAATTACATCTATCACGTGTGTATCGCTTTGTGTGTGTCACTTTTACTACGACGATAATTTCAATAATTTAAAACGACGGATGTCGAACATGCCTTTCTTTTATCCGTCACTTTTGCGCTACTTGATTCCCGAGGAAAACCCGGTGGCACCGATAGTTTCTCGAACTGTTGTTCCTCCGTTTCTATATCCTCCGTAGATTCAACATCGCGAGTCGACACGAATCTCGGAAGTACACAAAACAGCGCCTCAGGTTCTCCTCTCCCACCCCCCTTTCACAACCCGATTCTTAGTTTTTTCTTTGTCCTCTTCTGCGCCTTCGCCAAGAGTCGCTATTCTACTAATTCTGTGCAAACAGACTCTCGGCTCTCCGAGAGGGCCCCGTACCGGGGACGCAGGTATATATATATAAATGTATGTTGTTCCAGAGTCTTTAAACAACTCTTGAGACTCGGAGGGGGAAACTTTTCTTTGGCGGAAGCCGACGCGACGCGGGTGGTCGCACGCGAGTGTCAATGATTCTCAGGATCCCGTGATTACTCGACGGAGATCGACGTCATCTCGTCGGGGTTTCCTCAGGTGTCCGAACTACGTTGCGGCTTTACTTCACGATATATCTCGCGTTCGATCCCACGCGCTTACGATTTCAACGTGGGGTTATTAAAAAAAAAATAATAGCTCACAAACCCGAAAATTAAGATCGGAATTTTGACGCACGTTCGAACCGCGTTTGACATTTACACGTTGTTATGCGCAACTCAATTAAAAATCAAATAGCAAATTTAGATTTTTCAACGTTCATTCTCGAAAAGCTCTCTGAGAAAGATTACGAGCGTCGTTTCGAGCAAAATGCACGGGAAAGAGAAGTATCGAAACAATTTTGCTTTAAAAAGAAGTCTTTAAATATGTAAAAATCACAGAAAAAACTATATCGACGTGATACGGCGCACGTACCTCATCACATCGAATCGAGACCGCTAATTGCTGAAAAAATAACGCTTGATCAGCGACACAATGAGCCGCGGCATTAATTGAAAGGTAAATTCATACGAAATTAGCGTGACGCGTAAAATACGCTCTCTTGTCGGCCGCGCGAGAGAAAGAGAGAGAAAAAAGCATATGGGAAGGGGGCGGGGAAGGGGGTAACACTTCGGAGATTATAAATCGCACGGCACACATACACGCGTATGAGTTCACGAGCGCGCAATATCCGTATGTATAATTGAAGTAAACACATTATCGCTAAAGCTTTTAATCTAGCATGCAACTTGTTAGCTCAAGTCGAGCGCGAGGCCCCGATAAATACCCGGCGCGGTAAATTTTAATGAACCCGTTAAAATATTATGGGCTTTTATGCATTAGGACGGCAAACACAGACCGTTCCATCCCATCGCTCAGAAGCTCGGGCGGGCGGCGGCGCGAGCAAGCGCGTATAGTTTGCCGACATTACAAATTGTGCGTGCAGGACCCGGGCCCATCCGGACGGTCAATGTTTGTCAATCCCGAAACCCAATATTCCGTTCACGGCTCGAGAAAGTAATTTGTCATCGGCGGCTTAAGCTCGCTGTGCGCTGCATCGCAAACGGTAGTCGTTTCTTGTTTTCGGAAACCGACGACGGGGTGCAGAAGTCCGAAACTGTCAACACACTTTCCCGCTCCCTCTCTTTTCTCTTTACCGTATTCGATTATTCTGTCGGTCCTAACGTACTCAGCGTTAACGAAAACGCGGCAGAACGTCTCGAAGCGCAACTTTAACGAATATTTAATTTCGGAATCCTATTACTTTGGTAATTTTGATTTTTTACGAAAAGAAATATAATTATTAGCATGTACCTAACATTATTATGATAATTACTGACAACTACTGCGTCGTACAATCGACTTGAAGGTTCCTAGAGAATTCGACATTGAAATCGAACGAACGAATGTCAAACAAAAGACATCTTGAGTGAACCGCGAGAAAATGTGACTGACCTCGATCCTTTCCTCCTTGAGATCGACCTGAAGAGCCAGCTGTTCTCGCAGGAGTACGTCAGGATAATGCGTCTTGTCGAAAGTGGCCTCCAGTTGCTCCAATTGCTCCTCCGTGAATATCGTTCGGTGGCGACGTTTCCTCTTCGCCATCGGGCCTATTCCCGGATTGTTAGGATTTATTTGGTAAGGATGACCGGCGTGATAAAAGGTCGGTTGTCCGTGAAGGGAAACACCGGCGGCGGCCATCGCCGCCACGTATCCTCCGGGATACAGTCCGGGATAGGCCGCGGCTGCAAGTGAAAAATGAAAACAAAAACTCGCTAAGTTCACGCATTTCATTTGAAAGTTTATTGTTTCAATTTATTCTAACATGGCGGCGCGCACAATGCGCAAATGACAATGAAGATTATTCGCGGACGCAACGTTATTACGTCACGTATCGCGCGTCGCATTAAAGATTAAAACGTCCATTCTCGCTCGCGATTATAACATTAGAGGCGCTCGGGATCGATTTTAACAAAGGATAATTGTAACAATCGCGGTAATTCGGGCCGTCGATTGTTGCGGTGACAAAGGGATTACATCCTTCACAATAAGGTTGATCGCGACCGGAATTTCGCGATGCGACTTCTTTGGCGCATAATATCAATCAAAAAAAAAAAATATTTGCACGGATAAAATCTATATACCGGAAACGTGACGTAGGAGACTCGTAGGAGAGCCGGCAATCCCTACGACCCCATTCGCGATGTTTAGGATAAAAAGGTCGCCGAGAACGCGCGCGCGTACGCTTCCCCCTGTCCCGGGGGACGTTTTACTTTAAAATCTCGAAAAAAGCTGCTTAAACGCGACGTTGCGTATGAAAATGTGGGGACGGTAAAAATTTCTGCTTTTACTCGCGCGCAGAGCTCGCCTCCTTTCCTACGCTTTCATCCCCGTTTCTCTTTCTCACGTCCGCGCGTCGCTTCCATTTCACCGTTCTTCGTCTTCTAGCGGAATTGCAGAAGAAGCTAGATCGTTCATGCATGATCGAAACGGATTGCGGATTTCATCTCGCGTATCTCCAATGCAGAAAGAGCGCGGTTTCCTTGGAGGGAAAAATACCTAAAGCTCCTGCGGGCATAAAAGAAATTTTGGCGCGTTTTGCACCGAGTCTTTTTCTCTCTCTCGCTCTCGCTTTCTGAGGATTTCACGCTCGTCTTGCATTTTTGCAATGTAAACTGTTAACCCCTCGCGTCTCTCTTCCTCGAACAAAATACATTCACTAGTAATATCCATCAAAAGTCTGTATAGCAAAAACAAGCGCTCCAGTGACTATAAAAAAAAAAAATCTAATATATTTTTGTTCACGTTTTATCAGAGAAAGAATTTATCAATTTATGTACGCGCAAGAATATTACTTTTCCCCACGCCAATCTCTTTTTCAGTTTTCCATATAAATCACAAATTGATGACTGACATTTTCGTTGCAAAAATTTGCGAAGAATGAAATTACCTTAATATCGCTTAATAAAACTATTATCGAATAAACGTAATTAACGTACCTAGCGGCACGAATAAATTAATCGTTCCGCGTTTCAATCTCGAACAATTGCTCGATTCGAGCGATATATCCTGAACACTTCATTTACTCAAGCGTGTATTATTTCTATTAGTCTCTTTCGAACGTGCCGCGCGAATTTACGCCATCGTTTACGTCGGCATTTACGTCGAATAATAAAAAATTAACCGATTATGTATGTAAGAATTTGCGCCGATTTAGCCGCTAATGAAAACAATTTAAACACAAATCTCTTCAATTTGTGAAAATTTTACCGAAAATAACTAAAGGAGAAAAGCGCTTAAGAATGTATACATGTACACATGCTAAAACTAATACTTCTCTCTAACAATACTCTAATACTCTCTAATACTCTTTAACAATATAACGTTAATCACAATTTCACGCATATAAGAACCCGAAGAACGGGCGCGGAAAGTCTCGAGAGACGTGTAAAAGGAGTTTAAAAGAGGTTCTTTCAGAGGGGGGAAGATTAAGAACGTCTTTTAAGCGTTTTCGCGCCCTTTTCGGCACGTAGTCCGAAAGGAGCGAGTCACAATCCTTCGTGGCGCGTTAATACCCACCGAGAAAATCCGCCGAGGTGAAGGCCAAGTGATGCAGCTGCTGTTGCAGCGGATGAATCGCCGAGGCGGTGCGTCCGGCGATCGATTCGATCGTCTCCGGTGTCTGGATCGCGGACGCGGCGACGGTGGTGGTGCTCGTGGGGCTGATGACGTTGCCGATCGGACGCGGCGCCAGGATGCTGTCGATGGTGAAGAGGGACGTCGGGGACGACATCGAGGCGGACGAGCCGCCGCCGGTCGGTCGTGACGTGACCGGCTCGCGATTTCTCTGCGTCCGCGGCGTCTCGTCCGCTGTGCCAATCGGACTTCTGGCGTACGTCCGGTCGCAATTTGCGCTCGTGTCCGTCGTCGTGGTCGTCTCGCCGTTGCCGCGCCTCGTCGTCGCCGTCGATACGTGATTCTGTCCGTCCGGCGAGTAGCTGTATAGGTAGCTGTGTCCGTAACCGGATATACCGGGACCATCGTGTAACGGACTCGACGGCTCCGTCATGGGCGAGCGTGATCTCGGCGAGTCGCTCGCATAAGTGCTCTCTACCATGTCACGCGCACGTAGTGATGAACTACTCAATGTAGCGGGTGTATCGACGCGCTTCGGCGAAGGTGTTGACGTGTAACGCGCACCGATGTCCCAGATTCTATACTCCGTAGGACGCTTCGGAAGCGACGTTACGTCTCCGCTTGCATCGTGAGACGTCGTCGACGATGTCGTGATCCGCAGATCGCGCGGCTTCCTGAGTTCCAGCGCCGAGTAACCCGCACTTTCTCGGATCGTCACCGTTTCCCGATCGCTATTCTTGTTTTTACAGAAAGACGGGACGAGTCCGCGCGATCTTAGAGTTAGCATTAGATTGTACGCGACGTCGCGTGTGTACGGATATATATATATCTATTTTCTTTGGTAACTTTTCTACTCTATAGCACCGAATCTACGATCTAAGGATCTTGACGCAGCGGTCAAAATCGAGAATTAACGCGAACATGGATAATAATTCACGTGCCGCTTGGTATCATCGAAAAACGCTCCTTTTAACTGGATCAACGCCAATGACAAGTCATGAAAAATCTTTTCTTCGCACTATTTGTCAATTTTTACACGATCCATGAAATCGACAAAATCAAGTTCGGCGTCAGGTTTGCGCTCATTGATGTCTCGCAAAGAGAAGAAACCAAAAGAAAAAACGCAAATCTGATCTCGAGTGTCCTTTCTTTCGTGGACCTCGCCGGACGACCGCACTTGATCCACTTCGTTAAGCTGTCATAGGCGCCGAGGCGTGACCGATCGCGCCTAACGTCGCGCGTCGCGGACACGAAGTGACATCTCCCCGATAAAGGACATTCGAGGACTGGCCATAGTGGTGGCTACCGCGGTGCCGCGTGGACGGCGATGCGCGCTTCCTTCCTGCCCTTCCCGGTTCTCGTCGCGCAACAAACCCGAAAGCCACCCCCGTGGCCCGGAGCCGCGCCAGCCGCGTCGGTGGCGGACAGAGAGACACCCCTCGGGTGCCACGTCGGTTGGCGTGCGTTGTCCGCGATCAGGGCGTGGTTCTATCTGGCTCCGTCCACTTTTCCACCACTCCGTCGTACTTGCCTCACTATCCTCCTCTTCTCTGCGAGCGCGCGTTATGAAACGCGAACGCTAGAAAGAGGGCGCGAGAGAGGGTGAGGCCGAGCAGAGGACTAACGACGACGACAACGAGGACTCCCGCGCGCGCGGAGGGTGCAATCGCGTCGCGACGCTCAGGGGTGGGAGCACGCACCCCTTTCGGATGACGTGCCGCGGCAACAGACACGCGAGGCAACGCAACGCGCGCTTGTCGAGAGAGGGTGGCGAAATAACTCACTGAAAGAGAGAAAAAGAGAGAAAGAGAAAGAGAGAAAAAGGAAAAAAAGGAAAGAAAAAAAACCCGCAGAAGCGAACAACATATTTGTCAATGCATATTACGAAGGTTACCGAACTTCTCGTCGTCGCCGTCTGAACATACGATCAAATCAAAAAGCTTATTTTTACAAATGATCTTCAATCCACACTTTAAACAATGAAAACAATGTTTCAAATGCATCTAATATACAAATTTGTAATATAAAAATGTAGACATGAAATCATTTTTCAAAATAAGCTCTTCAAATTTGATTTGAATTGACTTGAATTTCAGATAAGTGGGAATATTACAGATAAATATATCTTGTAATTTTTTATTCTAATGTACGTACATTCTAATAATTACTTTATCAGTTATTTATTTTTGTAAAATAGAACAGCAGCTGCCATGTACCGAGGACTTAAGAAATTTCGTA
>QVNV01008912.1:0-38338 GCA_014825455.1 Pseudomyrmex pallidus
ACCCATGGACATGCGCTAGCTTACGGCCCGCAATTTCTATCGTAAAAACTCTTATGGGCCTGGCCGCTCTCAGGCTTCTCTCTGGTAGCAGCGATTTGAGATTAAAAAACGGCTGGTACGGACAGAGAAAAGACTGAGAACGACCAAGACCATATGAGAAACTGTAATAGCTTTTCCGCCTTCCGTCAGCCAGCGCAATGTCCACGGGTGGTGCACATCAGCAACTAGGCGGTTTGGCTGCTATTGATGTAGTTCATGTGCACAGAAACGTGGACTTCGCGGCGCTCGTGGACAGGAATTTGACAAACACCCGCTTATGACCGAGCGCTCTCAGGCTTTTCTCTCTACTGGCTCAGCCACCGGGAAATACCATCTATTATTTTTAGATCATCGTTGACGAACGCGGATCATGGGCAAAAACAATAAAAAGGCAATGGCGACTGCCCTTTGGATAGTCAGTAAGCTCACCGTGAAAAATTTCAGAAAGATGTGATCTAATCGCAATCGAGGAACGTAAATCCGAGGTATGTTTCGCGAATTCAACCCCCATTGATTAAGCACGATCTTTCCAATACTGGCTGCGCGCATGGAATTCCGCGATGAAAATGCACTTTGGCAACCACATGTGGATCTCGCAGCGAGACGGAATGATTCGATTACAGAAAAACATGATTTGTTACAAACAGCTTAGAAATTATCTCGCACTGCCGAACGCTCACAACATCGTGCGCGTCACAAATCGTGTAATTTCACTCGCACGACGATCTTAGAAACTGCCATTGCTCATTTGCACTTTTAATCTTCTATATATACATGCAGCACTTATTGACACGATGAGAACACGTTCTGTGTTTGTTTTAAACGAGTGTTATGTGCTCTCTCGTTGCGGTAATGTGCCTGTAAAAATCTGACGTTTCTAAAATAGATATAATTTTTTTAACAAAAGCGAGAAACTTTTGTCATTTCGATTGCAAAACTATATATTGCAAAATAAAAAAATATAATTAATAAAAAAAGCATATGTGTACACATGTCGTAGCTACAATGTGTATTTACGTAACTTTATGGACAGAGTTTTGTTGTATAATTAATTTCTTTTCAACAGGTGTGGCCTGAAGGCAGGAGAAATACTGTTGCCTGCAAAGGAAGACATGACGTGCAGTATGTGCAGGCGATGGCTTATGTACGGATGGACCTGTTATTTAATCAACTAGACAATGAATGGTGGTCACTGACAGGTCAAATCACAGACAGATACGACAGGAGGCAGGAAGGAGTAAATAAGCGAGCGCACCTAAGTAATGAGCGAGACTCGGCATTATCCTATTCGCTCGGTCTCGGACTTATACGCAGCCGACGAGATAGAAGTGCTTCTGTTAGAAGAGATACGCGACCTGGAACCACCACCCGCCATATATTCTAAACCCGAAGACATTCAAGACTTCGAGATTGGTAATCACTGCAGTTTAATTAATGTTTAACGTAAATCTAGGTGCACAGTTTTGTCCGTAACGTTTTGGTCTGAGTTGACAATTACTTTATAGTTGCTCTCTGGAACTGCTCATCTCAAGATAATATGTAATTGCGAACACACACTCTCTCTGACTAACTGCCTGTCTTGTCCACTTTATTTAACAATTAGATTACCTTATGTAATTTTACGCACATAAGAATGTGTACATGGTTTGGATATTGTATCAATAGCAGGCAGTAGGACAGGGGGGCGAATCAGCTCCCAATCTTCGGAGCTGGATTCGCCGGGGGTCCATTCAACTGTCCATTCTTGGGACTCACATGCTAACTATCATGGTCACTATGGTAGTGATCACAGGCCTGGCTCCTCATCCAATGCTCTGCCTTGGTCTCGTGCTCACGTGGTTATTTACTGTGACATATGGGGGCATCTTAAGACAGCTACGGGAGTTGTCAGACTTTTGTTACTTGTAAGTACACATATAAAAAAAAAGTCCATTTTCGCGAAGTAATATAAATTATGTTTAAGTGAGTAAGATGTTTTTACATTGAATACATTAATGAGTATATTTCGTAGATATCCTCTGCAGCTTGTTTGGCAACTTTATGCACTTCTGGCACCACCAAGGTCAGCCTTTTCATGCTGCCTTTAGCAGGCCGTTTACGGGTCA
The DNA here is from genome assembly GCA_014825455.1 of Pseudomyrmex pallidus. Lineage (NCBI taxonomy): Eukaryota > Metazoa > Arthropoda > Insecta > Hymenoptera > Formicidae > Pseudomyrmex > Pseudomyrmex pallidus. Next base: position 2,145 of record QVNV01008912.1, read on the forward strand.
TGATCTTTGTAGCTGTTTTCTGTTTGTTGATCACTGCAGTTCTACTCTTCCTTGATATTTCGCACGTTATTTACATCCTTTCTTTAAATTGGGCTAAGCTGGTAAGTGGTGCTGGCTATTGGACAACTCAGAAATATGATGAATTATTTGTATTATTAGATATATTAGCACATACACTTACACTCAATCTGTGGTTGATACTATCGATGTGTACATAGAATTTATTGCTTCTTATAGAACGCTATGGTATTCACTGGTATAGGCTTTTCGTTTACCGCAAGTAGCGCATTACTAGCATGTACAGTATGGGAATATCACAGCGGTGGCTGGCACCAAGAGGTACCAAAAAGCACACGTATACAATTGTCTGCTGCGGCAGGGTTAGGACTTTCATGTGCTCTCTTCGCATTTTTATTGTCTTACATACAATGTCGCATCGATTCCGGTAAGGATCAGGATTCTCGTAGCAACACACCGACGCAGCTTTACAAGCCTGTTGATTCTTCTTCGTCTGGGGTAAGTAACTTGAGTGTTTCATAGCGCAAATATCGTTTTTTAGTCGAGAGCGTAAATGCGATCTAAAACGCAGGTCACTTTGAAGGAACGAAGTCCCAAGAGAGCCTCGTGGGCTGTAAAGAACCAGCAACAATCGAAAAAACGTAATACGGACAGTGATACGAATACGAGTAACGGCGGCCATCGCGGTAGTAATCATGAAAGATTCAAGCAGGGCGCTAACAGAAAGGACCACTGGGCTACGGCCAAACAGCATATTTTAGACAGACATACGAATGAGGAGTCTCAACAGGAGGACGAGATGCGATTAACGAGGAGACCCAATGACAGTGAAATTGAGAGGAGGCGGAGAAAACGAAGAAAAGAGGGTGACAGTAGTTCAACCGTTGATGCAAATACGCTGAGTAGCAGTAAGATTGACGCTAGTCGCGGTAGTGTGGATGAGACTAAAACTAGGCGAGTACCGCGAAAATTACCTTTACAACAGTCCACAATGGCGCAACCTCACTCGTGGTCCGACGCCGAAAATAGAAATAATAGTACGCAAATTAGTAATAAAACTAAGCAAATGTCAGTAATACAAAACAATGACGCACAGAACTGTTGTGATGTAAATGTTGTGATTGTAAACGAGACTAGATCGGTCAATCGAGTGACTCGAAATGGTCTTCGAAACTGGGAGACAGAATGTACGTCTAGCAATGGCGTAGAAGAGGCTGCTGACGTGAACGTGGCAGTTCGTAATACCATGTTCGCAAAACCAGCCGGACAGTGGCACCCACCACCAGATGATGTTCAACCTTGCTCTAGCAAAACCATCGATCCTTATAGCTTTGCCTGATCTTGTGAAATAAGAAGCACACACGTTAGGTAAAAAGTAAAAAAAAAAAAAAAAAACTTGTTCAGCTGTTTTCGCGATATATATTTAGTAAACTTTTTTTTTTTTTTTATTAAACTACGACTATAGTTGAAGCGTTACTCTGACATTATATAATTGCAAATCTGTTTTTTCTGTTTGTGCACACACAAATTTTGATTTTGAACACATTTTGTGTTACACATTGCACAGTGATAAATAGAGAATTGTATTTCGGTTTTACATGTTGCATCTGTTTTCAACCGTGCGTGAAACCAGATGTGATTTAAAAAACTGTAAATATATATATATATATATATATATACATAATATATTCTGTTAGCACCTCATATAACATCAAACAGAGATGACAAAAAAAAAAAAAAGATCATAGTCGAATTGTTATGAGATTTATCAACTTTGTCCTTATCAAATTTTGCAGGACAAAAAAAAATACTATCCAAAGATTTAAGATCCTGTATAAAGTTATCGCTGCCTTGTACATTTCGCTGCCAAGAAGATAGATATTTCTTTAGTCGGGGTCCTGACGTTTTGCATCAAACAAAACCAAGACTGCCCAACTTTGATAAGCAAATAACAACGCCATTTTATTCCAATCATGTACCAAATAACTTTTAAGTAAGTTTTGAAACGAGAGTTTGTAAGTATATAAGATCACTATAGCACATCGGTATGTGTATATATGTTTAACTAGTCATTTCTATTGTATTTTGATGCCAACATATTTTGAGCATACGTGAAAGAAAGAAATTTTTCACACGTGTAGAGAAATCACAAAAGTATCGTTTGAGAGATGCAACAAAAGTGTGAATATTGAAATCATTTAGAAAAATTAAAAAGTATAATTGCACACACACAGTAGCTAGACCTATCTTTCGAAAGTGGCAATTCTAACTGCTGCCCGCGCAATCATATCTCATCTATTTATTTATTTTCAAGTTTGCATATGTGTAACTACAAATTCTTATGAAACACACAAAAACACTTTTTTGCTTCTTCTCAACTCTATTTGTTTTTTCTTCGTTATATTATTATTTAAGAAAAGATGACAGGGCTTACGCATTCCATCGTTACCTTAATAGTTCAATGCGAATGTTCCGTTAACTCTAGTCTTTTTTGTACAACTATATGTCTCCTTAATATTAAAGAACAAGATATTTTTTAGTATTATACATATCGTATTATTACATATACATTAGAAGTACAATTTATTCTAGAAGAATTGTTGAGAGCTTGTTTCTCTTGATCGATCGTTTTTCAAGCTCTTTCTCAATGATGCAACGGCATCACACACAGTCCTCGGAATGAATTTCTCTGATACCTCGTTTCTCCATTGTTCAATGTTCCACGACCACGATACCAAAAAAAAAGAGCAACTCAGATCTTTTTATACGATAAAGCGCGAGTATGTAAACAAATCTCGCGAACAGGCACACAGGAAACACATTTATCGAAAGTTGATGTGTCGATTTTAAGTAAATTAAAAAAATAATGTAAGAAAAATGTGTGTGTTCACGTAAAGAGTCGTAAAGAACAATACCAACGTATAATGCAGCTTCGTTGTGGCAAATATTAAATAATAGTATCATAAACTTGTTCTATTGGATGTGTAATATCAGAAATGTGACGTTTCTTTTTTTTTATATATCGCTCATCATTATAGCACGCTGGAAAATTTGAAAGTGCGTCTTGAAATAAATATCTTAGAGCAATTAATCGTGAATAAAATGTGTTGTGGGTAAGAGATATAATTATAGTTTGGGTTAAAAATAAAAATAAAATGTACAGACACTGCCAGAGAAAAAACAATTATAGCTCATTGTGGTTTATATTGATGTCATGTCAAGTACCGTCGTGTAAAGAATCGAATTAACTGGATTGAAATCATTATAATTATTGCTGTAATTAAACGTAAGCTGCCATTTCACTTTAACATTTACAAAACTTATTTGCTTCAACGAAGTTAATAAAATAGTCGTATGGTTTGTGATAATATGAAGCACTGTTTTTTGCGTAGAGTTTGTATGAAAATCAATATTTATTATTCAGGCAATAAATTTTAATTAATCGTATTAAATAGAAGTGGTAAAGTTTTCTTTACATACTAAACTCGATCAAGTGACCTGTAATGTTAACGATGTTATCCAATTTTTATGACCTGACAATCCAAGCCTGTACATGATCTGATATCCTCTAAAATCTCGAAGAGCGAACCGACAAACTGACAGGAAATCAACGTCGCGTCCAACATCAGTTCATGTTAAATTTTTATAAAAAATGCGTTCTTTTAAAAGGTTTCAAAATTGAGGTTTAAGCAGAATTATATAATTCCTGTCAATTTGTACGTCTCTCCCGACGGGATGATTCTCAATTGGCCTAAATTTTCATTCGCTGAATAATAGACAATTAAGAGTGTTCGTCTTGTTCGAGTGTCTTTTGAATGTGTTTTATTGGATAATATTTATGGATGTATTGTGGACATTGATAGAGCGTCATATAATTTAGTTACATATGAGTGAACAGTGTGATGCTGCCAATACTTTAGAGTGAACATCAAATTGTAGCGACACGTTATTTATAAACACAAAGTCGTTAGGTAAATTCGGCCAACTGAATGTGTTCGCTGAAGTAGATACGAATGAATAGCCGAACAGATTACTAAGCAACTGTATATATCGAACAGAACATCTTGGTAATCTGTCGCGCTGATAGCGATCGAATGACGATCCGGACAATAAATGATCGATGTGAGTCATGTAACACCCAAGTGTGAGTGTTCTCCCGTATTCTCTTCATTTTGTACATTTAGGAATAAATGAACCGACGACGAGTATTATATATATTGATCGTGTGAATTTGTGCGTATGTGTGTGACCGTCTAATTGTGTTATTTATGATAAAACATCACACGAACTACATCTAGTCACTAGAGTGAATCTTGTGTAATTTCACTTGGACAGAAAACAGTTTGTAAATGTGTTAAATACGGTAATTGCAATATGTTGTTCCATATATACGTCATTGAAAAGCTGTTTTGTCACGCAAACTTAACACAATCATAAGTAAAACAAAACCAGTTGGGCGTTGAATTTCACAAGAATCATATCTCACCGTAAGATTAGAACGCTTAACGAGAAATCTAACACAAATAGCTAGAGGTATAATGTTTTTTCAAGTCGATAAGCAACACTATTTTCAATGCGATGAGAAATGTGAACATTTTATAATGAGATTCACGTCGAGCTTATATATATATATATATAAAAACATATATATATAGGTATGTGTGTATGTAAATATATACACATCATGTGTGTGTTTATCCAAATATTTTATCAATACATATGATATGAGTTTTTCCTACAGTTATTGTTGTATTAACTCTGTAACTTAACGCAACGACAGCCGATCATCACTTTGTGTGATCAAAATGTATTATCGTTGCACTTAAGTCGCAGTCCTTCATCTTGATATCCAAAAAAAAATGTCACACGGGAATTACAAGAGAAACTATTGTATAATATTTACGCGTGCACAACTTCTTAATTGCCGTTTGCAACAAAACTTATCCGAACGAACCAATGCGAAAGAACAAACTGCTGCATTCCTTCAGTTTTTCAATTGTGTCTTCTAAGCTCATCGTTTGACCTCTTCCGTTTGATATGAAAGGACCGGAAATATTATACGGATTTGACGCAGCGATGAATCTAATCGCTTGAAGAGCAAAGAGAGAAAATAATGTGATGATCTCGCGAATACTTGATTCAAAAGAATCGAGTGTTAGAAAAGAAGAGGAATCGTAATGATTTAGCTCTCAGTTGAAATGAGAAACGTACCTTCGATTTCGGGGATATAGTGGCGAAGTCTGTAACGATATATACGGGGTGAGTAAAAATAAGTATCTAAAAAAAAAGTGAAATTACATCTCTTCTATTACCTGTTGAAGTCGCAATTGTTTCAGTAATAAATATTTACAGTCAGATCTCGCCCAACTGTACTGATTGCTGCGCAGATCTGACAATCCAGATAGCGTAGTCGGATACGGAGGCCGCGGTCTCGTCGCGAAGCGACGCTGCTGATGAAGCAGATGTTGTCGTCGACACTTGTAATTCGAGCAATACGCGTTGTCGCAAACCGTCAGGTTGTCCGAGGACGCTAGGGAATTCGTTACTGCGACTGTGTGACAGAGAATTTCAAAGCAATGAAAGTATTTCACATTATGTCCTACACGAGGTATCAGCGAACCATATCTGAAGGATTACTCGACAAAAATTGTACGCAACATAAAAGAGAAAGAAATAACAAAATCAATAATTTTAATAAACCTTTAGCCCGTTGTACGTTCAGTGTGTCGTAGTATTGTTTCTTGTACGCGACTAATTGAGACGTGGACAGAGTTTGAAAGGTGTTCTCTGAATTAATCACGTTGTTCAATCTCGATCCCATCATTTTGCATCTGAATGAGAAACTGTTTTGTTATATTAGATTAACATATTAACACATTTACATCTCTCGTGTTTCACTTGTGAAACAATTCATATGTACCTTTGCATTGATTCTTGCGTGTTACTTCCTTTGCGCTCCAGTTTATTTTCAACCGCTTCGTTGCCCTTAACATAATCTGCGATATTCCGCTGTAATTCATTCGTTCGACTGAGTTCTCGAGAATTGCATTTTGTTTGCAACTCGTTGGCGCAAACGTACGCTTCTTGTTTCGTTCTTTCGTTCGATGTTCTTTGCCTCATTTCTGAGATAACGTTTCGCGGCTTCACCGAACTCGCGACTTCGCCGCGCGACACGTCCAATGTGAAGCCTCTGTCTAAAATCACCTCGCGTTTCGACATTTCAGGTTTCCGGTCTTTCGATGTAAGATATATCAGATTCGAGGAACCCGCCTGCGGATACGGCTTGGTGCGGGGAAAGGCCGGCGGTTCTGTACACGTGTAACACATGATGAAAAATTTACCTTTTCTAATTTTGTATGTATCTGTGATTAATATACGATAAATAAATAGAGATGTAATGAAAAAAAATGTGCAGCGTTACCAATGGAAATACCCTCTTGGGCCCGTTTCAAAAAGTTCTTCAAGCTCGTTTTGAGCTTGTCACCTGCCGTCGCCAAGAGATCGTCCGCCTGCAGAATATTAAAAACAATTTAATTAAATACACACACGTATTGTTGGTTTATAAGCGAATATTTAACATCTCCACGGTACATCCACAACAACATCTTGGTCACCGTCCCCGCACACGTCCATCTTACGTATGTCGTCACTAATTTGTTTAACTCTCGCACTTTGATTATCGAGTATCGTCCGCAAAATACCAAATTTGTTGTTTTTATCAGAGATAACATTCGTGTCGTCGAGATATGATTCTTTACAATTCTCTTTAACAGTGTTGTTCAACAGTGAGAAAATTTTATTGTCCCACAAATTATTGGTTGCCGTACGGTTGCGCGTATCCTGCAAAACAATCGATGTAACTTAAAATAGGGTCGTTTATTTTTTTTTATTGTTACATTATTTAGTCATTTTGTTACTTGCGTTTTCTTATAACGAACCTGATATACTGTCCGAGACGAGTAACAAAGACGTGATTCATTACCGGTGTTGATTCGTACAGGTGCACATTTCTTATTAAGCAGATATTGCCGGCAAGACATTTGGCCGCTGTTGTAATTGTTATCTATCCACTTTTGGGAGTTGTTACTTAATTGGCGATTCGAGAAATCGACCTGCTGCTGCTGAAGGTTAATACACGATACAGAATTGCACAGCTAGAATTTTAACATTAACTGCAATTTTTTTTGAACGAAAAAAATTGTATGCTATTATATACATCTACGTTGTGTTGATTAATTTCTTATTTCTATTTTCTACCACTCTCTCTCTCTACGCAGTGTACGTTTGTGCATTTTTACTTGACATTGAAGTGTGGAAGCTTCGCTTTCGGGAAAACCACGGAAAGGAAAACCTTCCGAAAGGGACGACTTAAAACTCGACGCGTTCTTGTCGTACAAAAAAGATTGCTGCGATGACGAAACCCCACTGTTCGTCATTCCGTCCATATTTTTGATGTAATATATATTTTGGAACATGTTGCCGCTAAAAATGTTAACGGTGATCAAAACACGAGGACGTGCTGCATATAATTCGATGTGTGGAGAAAAGGAGAACTTACTTTTTCTCCGGAGATCTGATGTAAAACCTGTAACTGCGCGAAGAAATTTCTTCAAGACGTAGTCATTAATGTTCTTATTTTTTTTTCTTGCGCGAGCTAAAAAAACTCAGTTGCGTTGCTTAATCCGTTTGCTCGGAATCGTCCGTGTAACGAGCTCACGAGGTTGAGAAGAGACCAGATATTGTGAGCAAACGATCTCCCTGGATATCTCAAATTCTCGCCGAGTCAGGAAAAAAGTAAGGTATCTGTGAAATAATTGAAGTAGCTCGCGTTTTTTTCATTATTGGAAACAGCTGACGAGCGCAATACACGTGGTTCATTTTTTTTCTGAGGCAATTAAGATCCGATCGCGTGAAAAAAACATACACGATGACAAAAAAATTGCGTTACAATCGTATTTTCGCTCCGTTAAAAATAGATGCGATACTCACCCACGCACGCACACGTCAATACGCTATTAAGATGGAAATTGCATTTCTCTAAGTACTCTCTCTCTATCTCTCTCTGACGCGTTGGTTAATTAAAGTACGCAACTGCGAGCTCTTCTTGCATATGTGTTTGCTGGATTATTTTAATGAGGCTCCGGTTGTGCGGCAGAACTCGGGATGTAACATTCCCGGTCTAATCCCGGCAGAGACTTTGCAAAGGATTATCAAGCGATGATTATTATAAAAACACGCTCACGCGGCATGAACCGCGTCACTTAGTGCAATATGCTCCGACAGAAAGGACTTTTGCTCTCAACCTGCCTGCTGGCGTGCATCGCCAGTCTGACTCTGGCGCTTCCACCCGGAGCAACATGGTCTTCCAGTTTCTCACCTGGTAATATTTATTTTTTTCTTTTCGTTATATTATTTCAGTTAATCGACTATATAGAAATATTAAAAACCTTGTTTTAATTATTACATCGAAACATTGTAGTTTACTCGAGGGCTCTCGGGCCTCCGTCAGGAATAGACACGATATCCGTGCCCTATATGCCGAAGTCGCCGTTCTTCCCGAAGTTCGTCGATCCGAAGATGTTCATCTCTAAGAAGACAGACATGCTGAGCAACTTGTTCGGCGGTTTAGGACCGGTGCAGTTTACCACGGCAGACACCAAGCCGATCATTCCGTATGGCTTAAGCGAATCATCCTTGGACGGCGCTGAGAAGACAAGTCCGTTATACAGCATCAAAAGAAACGCACCACCAGCGAGCGGTCAAGCGATCGACAGCAGCGGTGTGTCCAAACGCGGTATGTTAGGTCCGTTTCCCAAATTCGGCCCGATGGGACCGAAATTCGGACCCATGTCGTCGTTCTCGTCGCCATTCTCGCCGTTCTCGTCGCCGGATGCCATGCAGGCACCGTTCTCTCGCAGGAGAAGAAGCGTAGGAGCGCTTTCCCTCGCGGACGACAGTTCGGCAACGAAAACAGACGGCGCGCCAAAGGAATACTTACCGGGGATGTTCGGACCGGGCGGTCCGTTCGGCGGATCTTTCGGACCGGTGGTGGATCCGAGCGTGTTCATAGGGAAGAAGTCGGCATTTTTGGATTCGCTCTTCAGTAATCTCGCCACTAGCACTCCGGCGACAACGACGGAAGCGCCGAAGAGCACCATCGTGCCAGCCAGTTTCTGGTTACCGTCCTCCGTGATCCCGGGTCCAGGCGAGTACACGTCGAAAGTGTCGGACTTCTTGGACAAATTGTTCGACAGTTTGAAATTGAACGAAACTTCGGACGCAAGCGACGACGCCAAATTTATGAGGTCTCTGAAACCCGAAGATCTTCCAACAGGCAAGAGATCGCTGGACGATGCGTCATCCATCGTGGCAGCTAAGGACACGATTGTCGACGCGATAATGTCAGAGCTCGGTGATCTGAAGGGCGACATGATCGCGACCTTGAACGACCTGATCGCGTACGAGAAGGCCGCGGCGGTCGCCGCCGCTACGTCGAAGAAACCCTTCAAACCTTCTCCCTTCTCCGGATTTCCCTTTGCGAAACCAACCTTGGATCCGACGTTGCCCTTCAAACAGAGAATGACCGTGCTCAGTCAAGTATTCGACATGCTGACGAATCTGCAGAAGAACATCACCACAGCCGCGAAGAGCGCGACGATTAATAACGCCGAAGCTTCAAGTAATTCGGAATTGCCGAACGCTCCATCAGCTGGTACTTCGTCGATAAACAACACCCTCTTGAGCGCCATTTTAAAGAAAATATCTGCCATCGACACCGCAACTTCCGCCCCTTACCCGTCCGATCTCATGAAAGAGAACCTGATTGCGAGTAGAGCTCTGCCGAAGGAACCGACGTCCATTTGGGTGTCTTATCCGGAGACTTCATATCCATCATCCCTTGCGAAGCGGCAAGCAAACTTGCCGCTGTTTCCATACGAAGATTATCAGCGCGACTACCCGAGAGGCGTGAAAATGCAGATGCATCAGGGATATCAGAGTCTGCCCGCGGGCTCGGTGGAGTCCGTGCAAGCTGGAGGAGGTTCCACTCCGGGTCATCAAGGAGGCGGAATCAAATTATTGGTATGAGCGTGATTTTCATTCTTTTCTTCTAATCTACGATGTGTTCTAGTAAAAAAAATGAAGAAATTTCTCTTTAAACGCTGGTAACACTAAAAAAAAGAACAAGCGTCTGTGTGTCAGAAACGATTTTTCAAATATATGTATATATATATTATTTCTTAACAACTTATAACAACATTAAATTAAACGAAAGAACAATGTGCGTATACATAGATTTTTGTGCTCTCGTAAAGCATATGCTGCAACACGTCAGAAAGCCAATACATACAACATATATAAAATTTTTGAAAAAAAACAAAACGGAATGTTATCGCTCGACATCTTTGTCCAATTAAAAAATCCAGCATCTTGGAGACATTCGTGGAAAGCTACAAAATGTGATAACCTCGTCTGTTTTCAGATTCAAATGCCTAAATTGCCTAACTCTCAAGCACCGGGCTTGTAAGAGTAAATTAATTTTTACTTAATAATTACATGCAATGTCTGAAAAATAATGAAATATCGCGGACATCTGTCGCAGGGGCCTAACGGAGACTTAAACAAATGGGCCGACTGGGTGCAGTATCACAAGACCGACTATCAAGATCACAGGCATCATCATAATCACCATTAGGCCACTCTCTCAGCCAGCAGGAGCATTTCTCTCTCTTCACACAAATTACATATATATTTGCACGATTACGTTTGAACAAAAAAATTCTTGGAAGAAGAATGCTGTTATCCGAAACCATATAAACGTGTACGATTAATCGTTTTGTTTATCCAATAAAATATATTCGCTAAAAGAAGGTAAAGAAGTTAATGTGTGTTACGGAATCATCTGCAAGTGTCTGCGATAAAAAAAAAACAAACAAACAATTGTCATGTATGAAGAATTAGAATGTTGACTTTATTGTTCATCTCAACCGCGAGAAATATTCACGATATTTTTCTCTGAACGGATTTTCTGAAAGGATGGATATTTTAATGCTCTTTAATCTTTGTTTTTCTTATAATCACACTCCGATAAATCGCACGCTGTGTTCATCAGTCGCGCAGACAGACCGCGGCACACGGACGCAATCCTGCATCAAGTGCGTTGCTTTGTTCGTCATCAATCAGCAATGCATTGCACGCAGGGTAGCGTTAGTGTGTTAGGAAGCATCACACAGTTCGCGACGTAGCAAAGCGTTCAAAAGGAGGCGAACTATCAATCTAACACTGATATCTCGAGGAAGTTGGGAAGAGAGACAAGTTTTTTGTATTTTTTTGATACAAACATACCTTTTGTAACACACTCGCCAGATGTATTTGACTTCATTTTACCTTCTCTTTATATATATATATATAGTTACTATTTTTATACAAAATTATGGAAACATTTGTATGTATATATATATTGGCAGTATCGTTATAAGAGGTTTTGCGTTGCTCGTTTCGTATTGCATAGGTGCGAATCACTTTCGAATTCATTTCCAAAGTGAAAATAGTTCTTACAACTTTGGTATTTTGCTATCGGTTGTACTATACACAGTCTTATATATATAAGGACGAGTCAACTATAAATGATCTCCGTTTTTTAAAAAACGTCTCGTGAAATTACGCATTAAAAGACATCCTTTTATTTCAAAGACGTCTTTTAACGAAGTCTAAAAGACATCTAAAATAAGGACGTTTTTTTTTTTCAGACGTCTTTTAGACTTGCATGTATCATCTGTTTTTCGTGACTCTGTTAATGAGGCGTTCCATTTGTTGATCGATGCGGAACACCATGTAAAACGATGCTAACACGCTACCTAATGTTACCAGAAATCCCAGTTCTTCGAATATCAGTTTAGGTGCGAATATCTTCCAGACCATCAAATGTCGACAGTGTATAGTCGCCGCGAGCATGATGCCGAAAGTCTATAGAAAAGAGACAATTGACGTTAAGAAACACACGGTCTGTTGTGTGTGTGTCTCGAATTTTGTTAAATATGCCGTACCCGAATTCCGTGAAGCAACGTATATTTTCCCGCAACTGAGAAAATAGCAGCGTGGAAAGCAGAATCTTGCTCGAACAACAGGAGTTCACCTCTCTTTATGTCATCGAAAAACTTTGCTTTGAGAAACTTGGGAAACAATCGATGCAACGCAAACGGCACGATCACCAACAGCGGTAATGTCGCGCCAAGTATAATATGCGATCCAAATGTATTGAAACCTGCAACACATTTTTTTCATCAGTTTTACATTTAAAGGAAGATTTCAACAAAGAACTGTGGGAAGAGAGATTTGTCTGCATCTACCGATTAAAATTGCCGAAACGAAATTTCCGTAAAAGTGGCCGCCGGTTCCTACAAAAGCGGCATGCCAGTGAATGGTGGGAAACGACGCCTGATGACCGGTTCCGTAGAAAAAATATTCAGCCAGCAGAAACCAACAGAGTAGCGCGGGCATCGACACGTTGAGGAGTTCAGCTGTGAGATAAAATATACATAAGAAACATTGAAAGAACTTATGGTAAACAATCTATACAGAGAGAAATTTTGCAAACGATACTCACAAACATTATTGGCATTTTTGTATCTCTCTATCGCAGACAATCCCAGCACGCAGATGCACGTGACGAATATCAAAAAAGTACCCGGCGAGAGAGACTCTCCCAGCAACAGCGAGTACAGGAGTGTGAGGAACACGCTTAACGAGATAAACGCAGCGCTGTAGGCAGTGCCGAAACCGTAAATAACCGGCGGCGGCGGATCGTCCGCTTGTTTGCGCGACATCGAGTCTTTTATCTTTTCGAATAATCGAGGTACTATGTTCTCGTCTTGATGAACGTCGATGGTCTCCCTCTTCTTCGGCAGCAGGTATATGCTGAGCGGACGACAGTAGAGAACGAGAATCCCGAGCAGACAGAACAAGTAAACCACGCCGGACAGCATGTTGATCTGCCACGATAATATGAACTTCGGTTTGATGAAGTTCGGAAGCTTCTGCAGAATCCAGTAGCAACCCATGAAAACGCTCGCAATGACCGGACAGTACTGGCTCGCCATCACGCTCGGAGCGAAGCCCGTCAGATTTCCGCAACTTTGCAGCCACATTCTGACCGTTATCACGTACGACGCCAGAACGATCAGAGCGAACAAGACAGTCAGAAGGGCACGTTCCCAATTGTTCGGCATCGTGGACCAGGTGTCTTTGCCGGTGGTGAACATGGAGCATTCCCGTTGCATGTGCTCCTCCCTGCAGCGCCAGAAGTAATGAGACAATCTCACCGAGACGCACGCCAACAGTCCAATGACCGATACGATCGTCTTGAAGTTCGGTTTCGACGGTTTTGGCGTAAATCTCGTTCTTCTCTCGGTTGTATTCTCGGCGTCGTTCTTTCTCAGATCGAACACGAGCAGACAAACAAGCGTGACGATCAGAAAGGACAGGACTTTGTCTTCCTCGACTATGTAACTATTGGAGAAGAGCCCGACTGTTATCAGCAAAAGTATTATTACAGCTACAAGTGTCAATAGCTTAATTCTACGATAATATCGACATATTGACGTGAACCAGCACACGATGTCCGAATTTTGAGCAATCGTTACAACCAACAGCCCGGTGGAAACCGCGCCGGTCGCGATAAAAATGGTGTTTTTCTCCTCTCTCAAAACATTCAACAAGAACAAACACTCAATGATCACGGCGGTGATCACATTGGCCGCTATGGCAACTTGTAGAAACGAAGACTTGAATATATCACACATGCGACTCACGGGGATGCCGATAATAAAGATGTAAAAGAACAACATTGAACAACAGGTTAAAAGCAAACCTTGGAACATTAGATTGGAATCAAATTGGACCCATACCTTGGAACACGCGTACTTCAATAGATTGAAATAATTTTTGCTATCACGAAGAAACGATTCTAATTTTTCAAAGCTATCTACGTTTTTCACTTGTTTAGAAAGATTATTGTACATGGAATTTAAATCCTGAAGTTCTTCTTTCGAGAACAAGTATGTGTCCGCGGAATATGTCTCCACGTACTGTTTTGTTTGAGCAATGTTTCGCCACAGAGACTGTAACGGATACAACAATTGATCGCCGTTATCTCGTCCGGGCAAACAGTCGAGTATTACAGACCCCAAGTTGGAAAAAGGAATTGACGTGCCGAGAATCGACGCCAGAGTAGGAACAAGGTCAATTTGATTCACGCTATTGTCACTGTTGGTTGCAAATCTTTTCAACAGAGGAATCGTCGAGTAAACAAACATAGCGGCTTCGACTTCGTTCGCGCTATCGCCGCCGTGATCTCCGGTTTCGGTCATTCCATGATCCCCGACGACAAAGAGAATCATGTCCTTTTCAAGAGACGCCACGATCTCCTTTATAAGCGTATTCGTGTCGTTCAGTTTTCTCATCATTTCCGGATGGTACAAGCCGTGCTTGTGTCCGCAATGATCAACTCCGAGTGTGTGCGCTATCAGCAACGACCAGTCTTTCTTCTTCATCTCAAAGAAAATGCGATATCTGACATCCTTGTCCACACTGTCCAGGTCCCAGACATTGAAGGACGGCGACGGAAACTGTCTCAGAAATTTCTGCGGAAACAGATTGGTCCAAGTGTCATCTCCCATGAAAACAATGCCTCCAGCGACATTCTGATCGATGAGATTGTCCTCTTGTATGTATTCTGATGCGAAATTCGATCCCATCTCGATGAAGGTTGGCAAGGAACCTGTCGTAAGACCCTTCAGACGTTGCATGGTTGTGGTCGGTGGATCGGCTATGAATTTGTGCAGACGCGAATGCAAGGGTTGTTTCTGCAGTAATTCGTGAATTACGGGCAATTTGTTGCGATGATACGAGGACGTCGAGGCATCGTCCTCGTACCACTCCGCAAATTCGTACTTCAAAGCGTCGACAATCAAGAGCACGACGCGTGCTTTGCGCTCAAGACACAATTTTGCGGCGTGTTCGGTGTCCCGGAAGATGTTCGCCGTGTCGCAGTCGACCGTGCATCGCACACACTCAGCTCGTTCCGGTCTGGAGACGCGATTAAGGAGGAAGCCACTTGTGAAAACTAATAATCCAGCTGCCATCAGATAGGACATCCATGCTTGAAAGACCAAGTAATTCCAGTTCATCTTCGTCAAGTAGATGTTTTCTCGTTTTATTGTTTCCTGACGACGTTGTTGAAGAGACTCCGGCGAGATCTTAACCTACGACGCGTCAACTTGTTCCTCACCATTGTTACATTTGCATAAACAAACACGCGTTAGTGCAGTGTTGTTTTGATCGTGCCAAACGAACATTCAATCGATAACTCACATGATTGACAATTTGTACGGGATTTAACCTCAAATCGCTGTCGGTTGCTCATCGCTGGCTGCTCTTGCGTATATTGCGCGTAACCAATTTCCTCTCAATGCTCTGCATTATATTTTCTCGTCCTCCTTCATTTTTCCCTGTTATTTTATTTAAAGCGTGCGGAAAAAGAAACGGGATCTGTCACTTCTCAGCGCGAAATTGGAAAAACTTTCGCCCATTCAACCGACCAGCGCGAACCAAACCCGATGTAGCGAAGATTCGAATCGCCTTAGCAAAATTCAAAACCGGAATTTAAATCTCTGTCCGATAAGTTGCGCTCTTTAAATCACAGATGACGCTCTGCGTTGAAAAACAGAGCGCAAAGTTAGTCGCGGAAGATGAAATCGCGCACGCATCGCGTTATTCCGCGTGTCGAAACTTAAATTTTTGGATATTAAACATGTGGTAACGAAGTGTCATTCTCGATAAGTGAAAAACTACAAATTATGCGTTACGCGAAATGTCTCAGTTCGTTCACCAAAGTTCGGAGCTTCGCCACCCTGACGTGTTACATATTCGGAAACGTGATCGCGGCCACCGACGTCAACGACCACAGCTTCGGGCACTTGTACAAATGGAGAAACGCGCGAGAAGGCTTTGAAGAAGCTAAGATCAATCGGAAACCGATATTTCTTCTGGTTCACAGACCGGGCTGTCCCATGTGCGAGCAGTTGAAACCCAAATTCACGAATTCCGTCCGAATTCTCGACCTCAGCCAACAGTAAGTACTTCTTGCGCGCACACACACACATTTTTTTCGCTACCTTTTCTGCAAACTCGAGAATCATTTTATTTATCTGAATACGCGCGAATAGCTTCGTTATGGTGGATGTGAGAAAAGGTCAAGATCCCACGGAAGACGAAGCGAGATTTCAACCGGACGGAACTTACGTTCCGCGAATTCTGTTCTTCACCCCGGACGGCGAATTTATGGAGGACATTTACAATCGTCATCCGAAAGCCGACAGTGAATACAAATACTTCTACAGCAGCACGAGTCAAATAATAGATAGCATGATCTTGGCACTGGAACGTCTCAAGGAGTGCAAAGGACGGTACAAACCAAAACTGGCAAAGTCAGGAAAGGATAATCGACTTATCGAATAAACACACAGATACAGAATTGTGAACCGGTAAGTTGAGATCAAGATATCTTTGATTAAGGTATGAATTAAAAACGATTGAGTGGACTGTACACAGATGTACACAGGACTATATAGATGTCTTTCTTTTTCTCTCTCTTTCACTCTCTCTTTCTCTTAACATTTGAGTCTGCGCTGATGTACGATATATATCATCAGATTCGGCGCTACGTCCAATATGCAGGGAACCTATAAGCGAGCTCGCAGAGATGTAAGCTAGACAGCGCTTGCGTTTGCAACAGTTGCCAGATGGCAAAGCGGATTCGCATTGGCCGACGAGATCGCAACAGAGAGAACTCGTCGTAACCAACCCCATCGCGTAACCACGCCCATTTCATTCCTCCTGATGGAACATGCGACTGTTATTCTGTTATATGCAACATGTACGTATTCGAGAGATTATATCGATATTATTTTTTTTAACTAAAAACAATTAAAAAGCCAAAGAAAGAAACAAAATCTTGCGAGTAAAATCAAATAACGCAAAAGAGTTTTGCATTTCTAATCAGTTCTCGACAGACGAGAAACCTGTCCTTTTCGTTTATTAACTAAGCGTTGATTCTAATTGTCTTAATGCTGAACAAATCTCATAGAAAGATACGTGGTTACTCTAATATAACGATTATATAGCGTCCATGTCTTTTAAATTTGACAACGTATTTCTTAGAACATTTTTAAAATCAATTGATAAAAAATACTGGTTTCTTTTATAAAAAAATTGAACGAAATGTAAAACCGACTCGAGCACCAAAGCTCCAAGAGCATCGAAACGACAACGACGACAGCGGTGGCGGCGGCGAATAACTTTACGCTAGCGATTTCGCAGGACAAGCGGGAGAGAGCTTACGCACACGTTATACGTTATGTATGGATCTCTTTCTCTCTCTCTCTCTCTCTCTCTCCGCGGACGCGGTTCTGTGTTTGAAGGGTTGCGGATAATATATAGCCCGTTTCGGCGGAGAGTGCTTTTTAGCTTTGACCGTTTCACATCCGGCGGTAGACCGACCGACCGACCGACCGGACCGGGGCTATTGCGGCCCGTAATATCGCACCAGCTCTCTCCGCTCACATCTATATCTCCGCGCGCGTCCGTCACTTTTTTTTTCCCCGCAGAGTCCTGACCACCACCCCAGGATTCGCAGGCTTTAAAAAATGCGCCGGGGACATTATTTCTGCCCTCGCCCCCTCCTCGCAACTCCTGGCACAGACTGACCGATCCAGTCGCCCGCTATCTCTCTCTCTCTCTCACTCTCTCCCTCTCTCTGCCTCCCGTCGTTTCCACCCAACGTCGTTTCCGCCGGCGCAGCTTGCAATGTGCCGCATCAGCGAATGTGCAAAAATGAAGAGAGAGGAATCGCCCAGGGGGGGTGTAACGAGGGGTCGAGAGATCGCCGGGAGTGTGTGAGAGAGAAAGAGAGAGAGAAAGAGAAAGAAGGAAGAGAAGAAGAATTATATATCTCTCTCATGTCTCTCCCTCGTCCGTTCGTTCGGTCGGTCGTTTCGGCTCGGATATGCTAGGCGGGTAGATATATCGGAAAAGCCAGGGAGCCATTTTCAATTCAATCTGTTAAAAGCACGTCAAAAAGTCATACGGTATTTCACCGGCGCGGTAGATCGCGACGAGATATCGCGCGAGCTTCAACGCAATTCCCTCCCCCCGCGCCCAACCTTTTCCCCCTCACACCGGCAGCGGGCTTGAATGGAGTAGACCGATATATGGATCCACATGAGTGTGTGCACCGACATGTGCCAGTGTCATCTAAGGGTGTGCGAGATTAACGGACAATCGTCATCGTCTTGGATATTTTATTTATATGTAATTTACATGCAACGCAATCTCTCTTTTTCTCGTAGTTAAAAAATTAACCTTGCGCTGATCATCCAATTTTGTATCTTGAGTTGTGAAAGGGAACTTACATGAGGACTAACAAAGTAAACAGCGTTGTATTTTATCTCGCAACGCGCAACAGGCAAGTATATTTTCACGTAACACTATTGAGAGAGATTTTACGTGAGATAATCTCTTCCAATCGAGCGATTATCGTATTGCCACCGAACAAACAGGTTACACACTACTAGTTCTCCGGTGTTGCAGGAGGAAGCTATGGGAACCGAATTGCGTTGTGCGTGCAAGCACCTACTTACCTGTGATTTCTTTGTGCGGCTTTGACGTGGCGACTATAATCTAATCTCGCTTATCCGATCGCGACACGACGGCTCAATTCAATCGGCCCGCGTGCGGTGCCAACTCCGGGGTCAACTCGACGTTTGCAAACATCGTAATTCGATATATTGCCGCGATCTCGATCGCTCTATTTACCCCGAGGGAGATTAACAACGCACAGCTCGAGGGAGAAATCTCGAGTGTGTGGGCGAACAATGGCGTCGTCGAGCCACTCGACATCAAAGATAAAATCGGATACTTTTGGAAACATTTCACGAGCGCAAAGAATTATGAAAACCCGCGAGAGAAAGAGAGATTGATCTTTTGCACATGTAGATATATATTCTTCTTTTCACGGGTGAGAAGATTTATTAAATGCAAAAACAAATGTAAAAGTCATGAGTTTTCATCAACTTTCGCGAAGAGAGAGATTGATTCGATGTAAACCCGAAAAAGAAAGCGCGATCGAACCTCTGTAATTGCGTGATGGATATTTCCATCTTCTTCAAAACTTTTCCAATTTCGCGTTTTTTTGATATCGTATGCGAAAAAAAGTACGCGATACTTTATAAAAGCGGGCATGTATTGGCGTACCTATTGGTTTATTGATTTCCCCATCAGTGCATACATTCGCTTTGAGTGACCGAGGAGTAAAAAAAAGGTCCGTGCTATAGGCATATACATATATATATATATATACTTCTATCGGCGACAAATACTACCATCGAAATACTTTTATTATTGCTCAAAATTTGCCTCGCCCCCGTCAAATGAAAAATGCCTACGCGGGGACGTCATCGAAAACAGTGATTCTCTCTACTCGCTGTTGCCTGTATTTATTGCGCACCCTTGTGTGACACTCTCGATGACGGATTTTCCATTGCGTGTGTATATATATGTATATGTGTGTATTTTAATTCTGTCGATTGCTAAATTACAATGTGGATAATTTAGCCAAAGTGTGTTGCGCTTGACGCTCAATGACTCGCGACATAAATCAGGTGCTTATCCATTTATATAATAATAATAATAATAATAATAATAGCAGCAGCAGCAGCAGCTCGCCGGAAAAAAGGCATATGGAAAATGCGCGATGTTAATCGAATACGATTTGTGTTTTACATTCTCTATCAGCTTTATTCTCGAAGAGAGAGAGAAAGAGAGAGAGAGGGAGGGAGGGAAAGGGAGAGAACCAGTTTTACAGATTATATGTCTCGTTTTATGTAAACCTGTCCCCTTTAAAGTGTCATTCTTTTATGAGACGCGCATGAACGATAATTGTTACTTGGAAGAAAACGGTTTTTTTTTCTTCATCCATATTACGGGCGTTCCTATACGCGTTTAGGTACAAGTTAAAGTAGATTTTATTAGGGCTAGTTTTAGATTGAAAGTACAAGAGAGAGGGAGAGGGCAGGTAAGTAGGTAGAAACGTGGAGAGATACGCGATCCAAATCATAATGCGCACAATGCTTTTATTCTATTCTCATTGCAGGGTAAATAACATCTGTACATTAGATCACTATAAAATCGGCCGCCATTGGTGAAACGACAATAGGGCTCCAGGCTCTCCGTCTCTCTCTCCACACCCCACACCATTCAAATCTCATTGTACAATATGATTCAAAGAAGGCTCGTCGCGATGACGGTGTTGGTTGCGGTTTATAGACCGTATCCAGCGAAAAGAGAGCGAAGAAGAAGAGGGGAAAGAGGGTGGAATGGGTAGGGGAGTGTAGCGAGCAGCGAGAGAGAACCCGTGACACGAAGAAGGAAGGGAAAAAAAAAGGGAAGAAAAAGGAAGAAAGGACACGTTCCTCGAGCCAAGAGAGAGAAACGAGAAAGGCGTGCGTAGTTAAGAACAGTCGGTCGAAACAAAAGGCGGAGCATGGAGAAACGTCTGAGCATCGCTCCGCATTGTATTTTATGCGGGAACGGGTTTTAAATAAAAGAGTAATGTGTTTGTCCGTTGCCACCACTACCACCGCCGCCGCCGCCGCCGCCGCCGCCGCCGCCGCCAACACCACCACCGTTACTACCATCTCCGTTACTACCATCATCGCCGCCGTATGGAAGATACACACAATCGACGCATATACTTACACCCTTCGGGGTGAGCGGGTAGCAAAGGTATATAGGTAGGTGGGTACGCGACTAGGTATGTCCCCCTTTCATTCCGCGGCAGATATAAACTCTTAACATCTCCAGTTTGGTACAGCACGAACTTGCCAATCGGCGACGGGCGAAGGCGTGGCCGTAGCGCGCCGCGGCCACGCGTTTGGCCGAGGCCCCGGGGTGGAACACTGTGGCACAGTGTTTTATTTCGCGCTTGCGGAGTGTGGAGGGGACCGTTAGTTTCTGCCCTATCCCTCCCCGATCTCCTGTCCTTTATTCTCACTCTATTTCTCTCCTTTTCCTATATCCTCCCTCTGTCGTCGATAAAGAGAGAGAACGAGAAAGAGGGAGGGAGGGAGAGAGAGAGATAGAGAGAGCGGTCGCTGCTGCCGCGGCCCCTTTAAGCTCCCACTTTGCTGCCACCACCGACACCGCGCTACCGCCTCTCCGTCTATCCGCGCGCGCTACCTGAATCGACTCACCCGGGATGCTGCAATTGTTGACAATGTCGGCGAGCGAGAAGGAGTGAGAGGAGGGAGGGGGGTGAGAGAGTGTGTCGTGGGGCGCGATTCCGCATTTCGGCCCCCGACAGCCGAACGAAACGGGTGTCGTGTGACAGATAGCGGCCCACGTTATACGGAATTTAATACGGAAGTGCGCGTTTCACAATTATGATAAGATACTTGTCACATCGTATTTGTTGCGGATCATTGTAAAACGTTTTTTCGATCGAGCAGGTTCTTCAGAATGGTGCACGTAGGTACCGTCAGATCCTGTGTCACGCGTCGTACAGTGCGAGCGCATTGAGAGAAGCGCACGTCCGTGTCGTTTTGGCTGTGACGAGGCCGCTGTGTGGCCCATCGCCAACCACCGCCACCGCCACCACCGAAGCAAATCACCACCGGGGGATTCTCAGGATCGTCTCCGGCATGGGGGTGAGCGTAATCGAGTATGCGGTTTCGCGCCCGGTACGAATTTTCCGCGGCGCGCGGTGATCGCGCTGCTGCTGATCGTCATCGTCGTTATCGTCGTCGGCAAGTGCTAACAATCGCCGAAAAACATCAGCGAACATCATGTCGCTACCCCGCGGTGTCGATCTCGGCGTCGACGTGGGCCAACTGATGCAGCACCAGCAGCAGCAGCAACATCACGTGCTGCCGGCCGCGTTTTTTCTGCGCGCCAACGAGAGATACCAACGTACCCCCAAGTGCGCACGATGCCGTAATCATGGAGTCGTGTCCGCGCTCAAAGGGCACAAACGCTATTGCCGGTGGCGGGATTGCGTGTGTGCCAAGTGCACCCTCATCGCCGAGAGGCAACGCGTTATGGCTGCTCAGGTGAGATATATTTTTCGAGATTTCGCCGAGATATGCTTATCACACGTGTCGCTAATTTGTCATTTACAGACTCTTTTGAATCGCGCGTGTCTTCTCAGAAAAGAGGAAAAAAGGAATATATTTATTACAAATTGGATCTTTTTTTATTTTCTGTAAAATTTATAAAAAAATAAACTCTCTTCTATCATCGGCTAGATTCCACTTAAAGAACTTGTCGGACATGTACGTGTATAGAGTGCAGAGAGTGTGGAATCGATACGGTTTCAGTGGGCTTACATTTGGATCGTCAGTATAACAGCCAAATCACGGATAGAGTTACCAGCTCATGTAACATTTCAGGACCGTAATGCTATATAGGCACATCTAAGATTTCGTTCTAAACATCGTCGACATGTGTGTGATGAGCTTGTGAATCCATTGGGCTCGGTTCAGTTTCACTCGAGATCTCAATCACGTGTGTCTTGTATTTCCGCGTTATTTAACAAAATAATCAATACGCTCTTGATCCGCGTCAAATTGTAACAAAAATAAAATAAAATCTGAAATGCTCGCGATATAAACGTAATACGAATAAAATTATTCTTTCAAACGACGAACTAAAACGTTTCTGTTAGGTCGCGCTGAGACGGCAACAGGCCCAGGAGGAGAGCGAGGCGCGCGAATTGGGCCTGCAATTGCAATATAACGCCGGCAGCTGCACCACCGCTCCGGTTCTGCCGGCGACCGCCGGTACGACACCAGCCGGTAGTCCGCCCCCGCATCCGGCGCACGTAGCGAGTCCGGCGGGTCTCGCGATACCCGCGGCGGCCGCGGCAGCCGCCGCCGCCGCCGCCGCACATATCCAGACGCAGCTCCAACAGCAGCAACCCGCGGAATGTGGTCTGTTGCCGCGAAAAAGGTCTACCCAGGACGAGTATCGGCAGCCGAAGATCGAGAAGAGCGACGCGGTCGTCGCCGGTGAGTGAAACACCGCCACTCGTAGTTTCTCCGCAGATCTTTCTTTTCGCAATCTTATACCGTTAAAAGTGTTAAAAAATTGTGTCCCGTGTATGCAAAACCGCAACAAAAACACATCTTTCTCAACGACTTCATCTCTTCAGGAGTTCATCGCGTGTTGATGGTAACTTTCGCCTCGCGGTGAATGCGGTGCCAGTATATTTTGTTTGAAGACGATTGCGCGGCAAAGGAATATAAGTAAGCGTATCGCTATTTAGCGAAAGCGCGCGCGCGGTACATATATATGCACGCAGTCCGTAATATAATCGACGGCACGCGACCACAAGAAATGGGGGCGCGCGTTCGGTGCACGCATGACTTGCGGACGAGTGCCCATTAGGAACGTGCGTACACCACGCCTTTAAGTAGGACAAGTGGCCGCGGGCTATAATATTGTTAAGTAAATAATAGTCATGTAGACTCGCGGACCCTTATTATACCACTCGAATCAAAAGTCGTACTCGTTAGTACGGCGGCCTTTAATTCTCTCCCGTTCGCTCTCCCGCTCACCTCGACCCTTTCGCGCTCACCTCTTTCGTAGAGAATTTCTTTTCCTTATATTCTCACCCCGTATATATATATATATAAGTGGAGCAAACACGCGACTTGGCACATAAGCCCAAGTGCGCTCTTCTGAGAAAACCGCGCGCCTCTCCACTATATCAAATAAAATTAAAACTCGCCAGCCTGTCCAGCCGCGACATTTGACACCGAATTCTTGTTCTCGTGTATCTCCTTTGAATGCGATGATATCAAGAATCACATAAAAAAAAACAATAAGACAACGTCACAAGGTCCGAGTTTGACTCCTGGCCGAAGTGTCTTTTTCTTCCACGGAGGAATAAATTGAATATCTTTCATCTGTGATACACAAACTAAGCGTGAGAGGATGAAGTTTCGAATTTAAGTTCGAATTATTATGTAAATTAATTTACGCGTTTAAATAAATAAAAAATATACATTTCGCACGAACACATCGACCGAAATAAATCTTCGATAATGTCGCAGTATTAAGATTCGCTCTGACGTTTATTACACCATATGATTGCACGTCACGAAAATCAACTCTTTCCGACCGATATCACTTTACGTAACAATGCGGACTCTCACTCGATTATCGGTGCGTTTGTTACGAGCACTCTGTGTGTGTAGCGCTCTTTTCTATCGTTCGCGTTGCATTTTATCGTTACATATCTGACAGTGACGCGTACGAAAGAGGTGCGTTGCATTTTTGTCGCGAACCATACATAAAGTTACGGCTGTAAATAATAAAAACTCCGCGTGCATTCTGACGCATTTCGTTACACGCGCGTTCGTTTTCCACTTGCGGAATAGAAGTGCGCAATTTGATCCGTTCGCAACTCCTCACATTGCATTTTATCTCTCGTATTAATGCCGCGAAAAAGAAAAAACTGACTTTTAAAACGCGCAATTTTAAAGGAATATTTTTTTTTCTCAAAGATATTCTTCGACGTCGCCGAAACAGTAAAAGAAAAACAAAGAAAACTGCGAAGAACAAAACAAAAAAAAAGAAACTACTATCTCGCCGTGATGAAGAAACCCTTCGAGCGCACCTGGTTTCAATTACGGTCCGAAATGTACCGCGGCGTACCTGCGAGACAAGGGAGAGATGTAAGATGTCTCTCTGGCCGATCTTCGAAACAGAATGCTTACAGTAGTATATAGATGAACCGGGGAGAGTCTCCGGTCGAGAAGTTTAGCAGTAATTGAATTTCTCGGGCCAGTGCCTTCGACCGCGGGGGATTCTAGGTTGGTCGGTGATACACACACACACATACATACACAAAATCTGTCTTTCTCTCTCTCTCTCTCTCTCTTTCCGAGTAAGTTAGTGAGATCGCGAGGTTGCTTGTGCTGCCAAGTGGGTGGGTGCCCTCTTAGTGGCGGAGAGAAACTCGACGAGTCCCTATTATATCGCGAACGGGGAAAGAGATATCCACCTCTTTAATGCTAAGGGAATGGACACTCACGACTTTGCGAAAGCAGAAAGATGAGATCTCTTTCTTCGAACGCGCGGAAGAAAATTTCAACTAAAAAAAAAAATTTCGAGTCTTTTTATTCCGATCTCTCCACAACGCGTATTCCACGTATAAACGTTTCGGTCATTTTTCAGATACATATATACGTGACAAATATTTCGCTCAGAACTATTTTGCACGCAGATTAATATTTAATCTCTAATATAACACAATGCAAAATATATTTATCTTATACGTTCGGGAATTAATGTTCGATTTTCTTAATATATTATCCGAGAGGAAATATTGGTGATTTGTTCACTTTCTAATTAGAGAATGTTCTTGAATAAACACTGTATGTATTTTTATGCGCGTGTAAACAAAAATTTAAATAGTACACACGTAAAATATCATCGTAAAATCGCGCACTGTTTAGTCACGCTAACTGACATTTACGAGCGATTGAAGTGCACGAAGGTGGGTGCTTCGCGGTAGCAAAGGGCGAAACTGCCGCGCGCGGCACAGTCATTACGTCTCGAAAAGGAGGATGTGGAGATTTGGTCTTTCCGCTGAAATTCTCCGCTGGTGAAGCCAGCAGCGAGAGAGGGATACGTGATGCTTTGTAGGAGTCGGTGTATGTATGTGTGTGTGCGCGCCCACACATGCAAACGCGTACAGGGCGTCTTTCATACGTGTGCGACACACCCTTTATCCCCGTAAGGATCACTCCGGTCGCTCCGTTTACCGGGGGACCATTATCCGGCAGTTTCTCGCAGGAGAGAGAGAAGCTTCTTCAAGTGTCCAAGAAACTTTGTGAAAGACCAGTTCGCTTCCGTTCTTCGTCCTTCGTGACTGCGGAGGACATCAGGAAATTATTTCGCCCCCCCGCTGTAATACGCTCTCCTGCGCGCTCCTCCTTAGATTGCGCTCGTGTGAATTCACGCGGCGTACGTGTTCCCGATGCGGAAGCAAGCGGCATCAAGAAAGATTCCGATCATATGGCGGCCCTCTTGTCGAAAGGTTCCCTTGGAACCGCTGTCGTCCATAGCCGCCCGCAAATAAAAATGTAAAAAAACTACAGCTTTGACTGATCACAGTTTATATTATACCTATATATATACATCTGTAGATTTATATACGGAATATATTTTGTTGTAATACAAAACAATAATTAATAATGTTCTAAAAAACAGTTTCACTTGTAAAACTCGTACGAGTAACGCGTTGCAAAAAATCAACGACGGAGTTTGCATTCGTTAATAAATTACATCGGCTTGTGGTCCTCGAGTACACACACATACACGCGCGCGCGTATATGTGCACACGCATGTCTCTCAGGAACTCGGCAAGGCAAATAGGATTTGAGTAATCAGATTCGGATAAGTCCAGGATGATCGCGACACGCGGCTACTTATCGCTCTTACGACGTGCCTCGCAACATTGTTTGCAAAGAGTCAGCGGTACTCTTCGAAGAACACGCAAACGCGGACAGATGATAGGTAAGACCGAGCCCGACCTTACCTATTTGCATAGGTGTACCCGGCTCTCAGGAATCGAATGCATATACACGTGTGCAACGCCGCCGAAGGAGCACGTCTGCTAAGAGTGTTTGAACAAAACTCGCGCGTTTCTTGCTCGTACGTTTCTCTCGTACGCTTCGTCGGATTCGCAGAGATCGTATGGGGATATACGTACGGGCGAGATGACGTGGGCCTTGGCAGCTCCGATCCTCTTGTTGATCGATACGAGATCCGCGGGAATGTCGCTAAATACCACTCGACGTACGTGATTCCATGCCGGTAACTCGGTGTGAATGTAAAGCAAGTAAAAAAAAAATAAGCGGGGAATCCTCTCAACGCACAAAGAATTATATGGAAGTGTACTACGGGCAGTCGTGAAGTTGTTATTCGGCGCTTCAAAATATTTGAAAATCATGGAAATGCCTCTGGAAAAGCGCTCTCAAGACATCGCCATCACAAATACAGTCCACGGGCAGACAATATTTGCGAGATTTTTTTTTTTTTTTTATTTTATCTTTGTGTGTGAATAGCTCGATACTAAACTCACGGCTTGATAAGTACACGCGCAATTGTATTGTATTTGTTCTGTCATTTATTTGCAATCTTTCGAGAAGATAAATTTCAAACAAACCGAGTTAAATTCTTCTCTACGTGCGTCTTGTATTTTTTCTCTTTATTTTTCTTCGACGCGAGTTTCGCACCTCATATGCATTTCACATGTACGCGAGATGCAGCCTCTAGTTTTTGGGACGAGGACCGAAACTGATTTTCGGAAGCCGTATCGGTTATTTTCGCGAAGACAACAGAAGAAATGGAAATCAGACACTTTGCCGCTCGCGGAAGAGGCTTCGAGGGTTTCCGCCACGATCGTGAAAAGACTACCTCTCGTCCAGGTGAATTAATAACATTTCAGCGGGGGGATAGTATCGAATGCACTCGATCAGTGGAAGAATATTTTTTTCGAATAGTTGTGGATAAATTTTCTCTCCGAGCGCTCCGTGAAAAAACTTAAACACAATTATATATTTTTAATTAATTTCAAAGAAAAAGACGCGTACAAAAGAAGAACCAAAAATTAATGGAAAGGGTTTAATTGAATAAGCCACAAACTGGTTATGTAGCCGAGCGGAGCCGGGAGGGGAAGAGGAGGACGCAGACAAACCTTTCCTTTTCCGACACGCGACAACATGGCGGCCCAACCTCGCGAACGTAACGCATTGGCGAGCATCCAGCCGAGCGTGAAAGCCATCGCTGTACCAACTGGTGCGCGGGGGAGGGCGGGAGTTAGAAAGAAAAAACTAACGATCACGTTATATTCCTCGGGGAAAAAAAAAAAAAAAGAAGCAAGACACGACGCGAAAGGACTCTCGAAGAAACCCTCGTGGAGGGAGGGGGAAGGGAATGAAAACGACCGAGGGGATGGTAAGGGAGGTACGAATATCACGTTTCCCTTCCCCCGTCCCTCTCTCCCGCCGGGAAAGTACACCACCGTCGAAGAGCGAGCTTGGCAAACGTTTAGGAGGTATAAACGCCAAAACAAAAGGCGGCTGGGCGCGAAACAATTAAAAACGTTACGCCTGATCGCTCTCCAGCATTCTCTCCTCTCCCTGTCCTCGCTTTTTCCCTTCTCTCTCCCTTCATCTTTTTTACTTCTCTGTCGCTTTTTTCCTCTCTCTCTCTCTCTCTCTCTCTCTCTCTCTTGACTCTCTCACCCCCCATCCATCATACATCCCCGGGGTATATACACACAACCATCTCTATATTCACCCCTTTCATCGCGAAATATACAGCGCGAAAAACACATGGACGTTGTAAAACGCTCCCACGCGCGCAGACATATATATATACATGTATATAGATTATATATATACGCACACGTGTACGTATGTATACACATATGTGTATGCCGTGTGTAATACACACAGACCTGCGGAAATAAAAGGGAATCGCGACGATTTAATGACTGATCGGGCTGTTGCTCGCTGTTGCTGTCGCTGCTGGCTGAAGGACCCTTCCTTCCTCTTCTGTCTCATTCCTGCTTTTCTCTCTCTCTCGCTCGCTCGCTCGTGCGCTCTCTCGCCCTCTCTCTCTCTTTCTCTCTTTGTTGCCCGGCAAGGAATTTGCTTTTTCTTCGAGCTTTCGCACCGCGACTCTTGAATCGACTGCGTCATTTCTGCGCGGCAGATCGGGCGCTGCTATTTTCCGAGCGTATCGATACGTAATAATGGGAGTCTTTTCTTCGTTGCTCAGATCTCGTTTCCGGGCTCGAGCCTAAAAGCCGCTGCAGCGAGAGCCGTATAGCGCACGTACAATATTCTGACTGGGTTGAAGTCGCGCGTTCCTCCCTTCACCCTCCGGAGTCGCGTTCTTTCATAGAATTTAATTGATACCGCGCGAGACCGCTTCGTACACGAGACACGATTGTTCTATCGATTTTAGATATAATCATTTTCCAGAGCTTGGAATTTTTTACTTGGTTTCCACCGTATTTTACGCGGAACGATAGTTCCACGTCGAAATACTGTTCGAGATATCGTTTCGATAATAAGATAAAAATAAGAGAGAACCCAACGCGCACACACACACAAATATTGTGAGTACGTGTAAGTATTTATTAATATCACGAAGTCACAAACAGGTAAGATTTTGATTTATATCGGATAGAAACTTTCGGCGTAAATTACTTCCAGCTGTAATTGAATTGAAGTTCCACCGGAATTAATATCATGTACAAAGGCCGTTTATCAATCGCCATGCGCGGCCCCGAAGAAAGAGAAAGCGTTTCCGAGTCCCGCCGCGCGGGAGTACCACACTCCAGTTACTTTATGATCTTTCGAACAATAGGTACTGATAATTCATACTCTCTCTCTCTCTCTCTCTCTCTCTCTCTCTCTCTCTCTCTCTCTCTCTCAATCGGCAAACTTGAAATTTCGCGACGTCTTACACCAAAAGTGTGCAAAAATAATGTAACACGCTAGTTACCGCGCGGTAAAAATTGCGAATACGACATCAGCACAATTGTCATCTCGATGTTTTTTTTTTTTCAACAAGAATATAAATTTCCGAAGAAATGGGAAAGTTTCTTTGAATTTTTTTTTCTCGACGTCAGATCAAAACGAAGTGACGGCGTGTTGCTTTCTTTCGCGTGTCACAACTTCGAAATGTATGAATACGCACCCCCTTCTGTCTTCGAGATAAGGAGGACAGACGAGAAGTATCCGTGCGTCCGGGGGAGACGCGCACACGCGCGGTTAGGGCTCGTTTTGCCTAAGCCTAATTTATAGGGATGTTTCGTGTCCTCCACAGTTGCCCCGCAGGCTGTGTCCTATTACTCCTATTCTCTATTATGCGCCGCCGCCGCCGCCGCCGTAGGCCGGGAGCCTCTCCTGATATCTATGTGCCATTCTAAATTATTCGGTATTGTCCTCGCATGATTCCATTGTCCGCGTCTGTCTCCACCGTGCGCTGATACGCCACGCTGCCGCAGGTTAGGGCGTAGACCTACAACAACACCCGCCGCCGCCGCCGCCGTCGATTGTGTGTATCTGCTTCGAGTGCGTCTTGTCATCGTCGGTCAAGAGAGGTCCGGTTGTGCGAGCTCCACTCGTAATGTACATCGCCGAACACGTCTAATTAATCTTTGCCACACCTCTCGTCCCTTCGCTCTCGAATCACACACGCTGTATAAGAACGCGACGGGCGGAACTTGTCTGTGACGGGTGTTGATGATCGATATGATCGCGATTACACTTGCAAGAGATCATAGAATAGTTTTGTTTTACGTCGCGCAAGATATGTGCGTTATATTCCGCACGTTTCGACACGATCCGATACCTCTCGGCACTTTTCTTCTCCAACACAACTGAATTTTATTAACTTCACCGAAGAGGCGGGTCTCAAAATACACGCCGAGCTTATGTATGTGTGTGTGTGTGTGTGTGTGTACGCGTTGGCTCCGCTTCAGAAGGACATCTAAGAGAGAGAAGTTAGATCTCTCATTCGTGTGTGCCCGGGACAGGAGAGATTACAATAAATTGCACACGCACCCTTCTCGAAATACAAGACAAGTACCGACGAGAGAGAAGTTGAGGAAAAGAGGGGAGAAAAGATTCCTGTTTGCGATACTGTGTTCCCTATTGTGCCCGCGTTGTGCTGCGCCTCGGCTCAAAGGAGAGTTTGCGCGACGTTACACAATAGTCTCGGTTTTCTTTCCCGCCTTTGATTAGACACTTTCCAGGATCGGGATCACCGCGCTAAGGTGTATATATATATATTTCACAAGACGCACATTTCAAGACTGTATGCGATAAAAAAAGTTTTTCGTCCGATTATGTGAAATATCCTTCGATCATCTTAACTACCCGTACACGACAGTTCCCCGAGTGCGCACGTCGCGCGAAGACACGAACTTGGCGTGAAATTGAACTTTTTCTATTGTTACAAACCGTGACAGAACCGTGACGGTGTGTTTGAACAGTCTGCCTGCGCAGAAAGAGAGAAAGAGAGAGAGAGAGCTACGTGTTTGACATACTCGACACCCTCAAGAACACGGCGAGATATGTGCACTTCGTTACGCTGCCACGGGACTTTATGATGAAGGTTACACGGGGATATGAATTTCAACGTCGTGCGCGCGGTCGTGAGTGGCACACACGATGAAAGCCTGGAGGGGTTGATGCCGCGAGAGAGAGAGAGAAAGAGAGAGGGGTTTCTTGTGTGAGAAAGAATGATATTTTAATAACGGTCTTCGCCGGCAATATCTACCGGCGATTACCTATACATGCAGCCGTCGAATACACGGCGTCGGTGTGTGCAACACTTACACAAACGCTCCGGAATGCGCGTCGGGAGAGAAAAAGGGGAGGGAGTTAAAGAATCCTCTCCGGTGCGGCAGCTACATTAACACCGCGGCTCTCGATATTGCATTCCTTTCTTTTGACGTCGGCCGGAGATGTCAATTATTAATGTTATTATCTAGATGCCGAAGACTGCACGCAGATAGCTGTATCCTTATAGCGAGAAATTCCCCCTCATCTCGATATTCCGCGAACAACGTCATTCTCCACCCGGAGAGGGTGTTGCGATATTATTACTTTGCGGAAGAAAAAGAAATCAAATTGACGTGGAATTGATTGGGATTTAATTAGAGACGATTAGTGAAAATTTTATATACGTATAACAAAAGATAAAACAAGGGAAAAAGAAGACAGAAAGAAAGATTCGAAAAATCGCGTAAGAAGGAATTAAATAATTGCCGCGCAGAAAACAAATTTTGTTTGAGAGTATTTGCAAGATTAGTTATTATGTTTTTGTTTTGCGAGCGAAACAAAAAAATTCAATAGGCAAACATTTTTCTCGCCGACCATACAATAAAAAGGCGAAACTCTTTTTTTGTTTTTTTTTTTACCCGCGTACAATCGATAAATTATTATTACGTTTACCGACTCACGCCGTCAAAGAACGTAATTCAACGAATGGAGAAATCCGTGGTTAAGCGCACATTAAAGACTTCCGTGCTTAAACGGCACGCGAAGGGGCGCACGTGCACGCGCACAAGAGGGCGGGTTGCGATAAGAGGGTGAGAGGGAGAGAGAAGAAGGGTGAAAACAGAAATTCGCGTATTCGTTTCTGGCTACATACTTTCCCTCGACCTATCAATCTTTCTCTCTCTCTCTCTCTCACCCTTACTAATAAACGGACGGTTAAACTTTTTAACGAGCGGTCAGACTTCTACCACCTAAGCGTAACCAACCACTCGCTCAAGTAAGGATTCTTTCACGCATTGCCGACGACTCAATTGCTGTGCATGTGTTCCGCGCACACGTCCACGCGTGCCATAACGACGCTGTCAAGAGCCTCGGATGTTATTAACGAGCGTGTACAGATTATTGAATCCCGAATCGCAAAGTTCGATAGTACAGAAGTTCGTTATTTGGCTACAAGTATTGGAAGATTGTCCGGATAAAAGAGAACACGTTTCTTCCTGATCTAATTACTTATTGAACACGACAAATAGAGAATCAAATAGATTTTTTCAAAACCCCCGGCCCGACGAATCAATTGTGCAATTAATCGCTCGATATCGCGGAATTCTTTTTCAGGATCGAAGCGATCTAGACTGTCCGAAAATACGACAGCGACGATCCTGTCAACCAGCGACACCGCCAACGAGGAGGATCGCGATTCCGATTCCGGTAACGAGTTGCGAGATCGCTCGTTGGGTAAGATCGTCCCTCCTCAGATTCGATTGCGCGTTTCTTTTTTTTTTTTTTTTTTTTTACGACGACGACGAGGAAGCGCACCAGCAGTCTGAACGACTCCGAGGAGGGTAGTCCCGAACCGGGCTCGCAGAGTCCGACGCACACGCCGCCGTTGACGCCGGCCTTGACACCGCAGCGAGAGGACACTCCGGCGCCTGAGAACCTCAGCCTGCGCAAGAGCGGCAGTCCTCCGCAGACGCAGCAGACCCTGCAACCGGTGGATCTGGTACAGCCTAGACCTAGTCCCCCGCTACCCCCGCTAGCTGTGAGTCACGTTTCAGCCTATACGATTTTAGACACTGGCAAAAATCTTTGCGTCAGATCGCGACATAACGTCACATCAAACTGCATTTCTTGTATTGCAATCAAAAGTTCAATTAAAACTTCAACTAAATTGAATTGACGCAAGTTCATTGTATATTACAATCTGAGAGAATTTCTCGTACAACTGGGATAATAAAATGTTTCTTTAAGAAATATTATTTTTTCTTTTCTTTTTTAACAAAAAGAAGTCACGCGCGTAAAATGAAGTTAGTAAAAGCACGCATTGTGCGCTGGATAGATCGCCACCGTGTACGTACAACCGAGAAAATCGCTCGTTCGCAGGCGACCGCGGTGCACTTTCCTCCGTACGCGCCGCTTTACGGACCGACGGCGACCTCGCTGGCGTATTGCTCGCCGGCGCTGTATCAGCATCACCATCACATCCCCGAACAGCGGGAGATTCAGATGCAGATGCAGATGCAGAACATTCAGCAGACTTGCGGGTTGCAGCTGCAACAGCAGCAGCAACAGCAACAGCAGCAGCAGCAGCAGCAACGCTCGGTGGATCTTCTGCTGCGCGTGTTTCCCGGAAGACGCCGCGCCGACGTCGAAGCGCTTTTGCATCGTTACAAAGGTAGGAATTTAATTCAATTTCTTTTGTATCGGAGATTTTGTAATGTATCCATCAAACTATTTTTACTTAAAATCTGTTCGTTTGATAAAAGAAGAGATTCGTTTCTCGCGTGTCGCATGAAACATACAATTGCTCTCAATTACTTAAAATGTTGCGTACGTGTTTCAAGACCGAATTGCGAAAAGTCTGCTATTTTGTTATGAGAAAAAACTGTGCTTGAAATACTCATTCTTAATCTCGTTACGTTTCTCGTTGCTTGTCTCAATTATCACTTGCTTACAATCTCGTTCCGTATCTCAATTTTTACTTATTTCACTTTCTTGACCGATAAGTTCTTTTTCCTCAATTCAAAGAGACATTCGCTTTTTTCCTCGACGTATTTATTGCTTTGTTGCCGGCGCGATGTGTACCGCTCGGAGTGGCGCGCGCGTTTTTTTTTTTCGAAAAGAAAACGTTGGCGAAGAAAGTCGAAGAAAGAGACATTTGTGTCGCAGGCGACGTGGTGTCCGCCATCGAGGTGCTGGTCTGCGAGGAGAGTCTGCAACGCAAGTCGGCGTTTTCGCCGCTGGCGGGCGCCCTGGCGTCGGCCGCCGCGGCGTCCGCAGCGTCGGTCTCGGCCGCGGCTTACGCGAGTCGCGCCGCGTACTGCACCACGCCAATACCGTCGACGCGGCATCGTTTCCTGGCCGCGCCGTACACCGGCACTGGTTACCTGCCCACCGTGATCAAACCACCCAATCAGAGTCTGCACGCCAACGGAACCGGCGACGCTTACCGGGAGACCAGTCCCGACGACGCCAGCGACAAGACCAGCTATTCCGAGTGACCTGACGGAGGTCACGTCTTTTGGTCGTATCCCCAGTAAGAGTCTCATCAACAAACGACGACGACGACGACGACGACGACACGATCGTCCCGTATTTTCACGTCGGGAAATACGGGGAAGAGAAATTGTGCCGCGGATATTTTCTGTCGACGTGTGTGACATATCACGAGCGTGAGAAACATAACAGTTTGCGAATCTGAAAACGTCCTAAATTATATCTTTCAAGATAGAGGCTTGGCTTTGTTTCTTTTTTTTTTTTCTTACAACGAATATCGCAAATATCCAGCAGCTCGTTAATGTTGACGCGAATGTAACTTGCACGAATGACTGCTGAACAATGTCACGAGGAGAAATCAACTCAAACGACGAAGTATCGTCTCCAGAGACAAGATTTCATCGGAGACTCGAGTTTGCTCATCACTGACTGGGACAATACACATATGCCAAATAACGTCGCAAAGCTGTTCCAATAGACAATAAAGAAAAAAAAATAAATAAATAACGTCGCTTCTACGAGAGGAAGAGACGCGTCTGGAAGCGTCCGTTGAAGGGTCAACGGGAGAGTATCCTGAGTATCTGAAGATCCGTTTTTTCATTATATATCTATATAGTTAAACATTTCTCAGACGGGATGGGAAAGACGCTCGGATTAATCAGATCTCTGTGTTGGACAAAGCGCCGACGAGATAAAATCCGCGAAAAAACGAAATGAATTTCGCGCTGTGTGAACGCTGCGTGTAAACGCGCGCCGTGCGAAGAGAAGAAGCGGCGAAGGTTTTAAAAAAAATTCACGGATTCACGGCCGACTCGTCTCCAAGAATTATACTTTATACATGTGTAGATAATGAACTATATAGAACAAATATGTGTGTAGGTAACAAGTTCGACGAGTAATATCTCTCAAGCCGCGAAGAGGGAGGTGAGTCTGTAAATACAATCCGCTAATAACTTGATTTTATCTTGCATTAATCTCCGAGATTTGCCCGATAAAATATATTCAAACGTGACGGGAAATACGCCCGCACGTAATATACATAAATGTGTTTGCCTGTAAGTAAAACTAACGCCTAACAAAATATCTATAGACTGGCCGCTAGCGACTGAAATCATCATTCTACCGTGTAGTTACCATGTTACTCGACAAAAAAATGTATAGACCGAAGAAATACATCCAATAAATAAGAGATATTGATACTCCATGATGCGCATGTTAATCTATTCGTCTGACAAACCCCACAAGTAATTACAAAACTACAAATAATTATATAACTTATTTATAGATATGTAATTTTATCTACAAATATAAATTTAGTTTTTAAAATTTTATCACACACACACATACGATAAATTAATTTTTGCCCTTAACTTGATGACGTTGAGTTTTCACACTTTTCGCGTGTACGTTTCGCGTTTTCCTTTAACTTACATTTTACACAAATATATATTAATAATTATTAGTTAGGGGGGTATTCGGGGACTGTCATATATGAGATGCAATCCAAGCATCCTATATGAATTTTAGAATTGATATTTCAAT